>PVHP010017944.1:0-33825 GCA_004024765.1 Zapus hudsonius | reverse complement strand
CCTTTACCACTAAGCCATCTCTTCAACCCTAAAATCTAACTTCTTAAGCACTGATGTAATAGCACAAGTAGAAAATTCCCATATTGTGAAACATTGGTAATGCACAATGCTTTTAAATTTTTAATTTATGTATTTGCAAGCAGAGAGAGATAGAGAGAAGAGAGACATACAGAGAGAATGGACATGCCAGGGCCCCCTGAAGCAACATAATCTACTTCTAACTCCAGACGCATGTGCCACTTTGTACACCCGGCCCTATGTGGTTACTGGGGAATCAAACCCAGGCAGTTAGGTTCTGTAGGCAAGCACCTTAACTGCTAGGCCATCTCTACAGCCCCTGCACAATATTTTTTTAAAAACATTTAAATAATTCATCCTGCATGTCTTAGGTGTGTATGAAATTTTTATGTCCAAACTTGGGTCCTAGACTGAAAATATTTCATGTACAAATATCCCAAAATCTTGGGGAAAGGTCTGAAGATTGAAACACTTCTGGGTCTAGGCTCGTAGGAGAAGAAATGCATATATTCTGACCATGAAGGTCTCAGGGTTTGCGCATTGTCTTTCTGAGTCCTTATTTGCCAGGTGAGGAGTTTGGGGACAGGGTCTACAGAGATAGCTCAGTTGGTAAAGTGCTTGCCTTGTAAGCATGAGAACCTGAATTCAATCCTCAGTATTCACATAAAAATGCTGGTGGAGTGGTGCATGCCTGTAATCCTAGCACTGGTAAGGCAGAGACAGGAGCATCTTTGGGCCTTGATGGCTGGACAGTCTAGCCTAATTGGTGACCTCCAGATCAATGAGAAACTCTGTATGGAAAAAAAAAATGGTGGGGTGCTAGAGAGATGGCTCAGAAGCTAAAGGTGTTTTATTGCAAAGCCTGACAGCCTGGGTTCAACTCCCTAGTACCCATGTAAAGCCAGATGCACAAAGTGGTGCATGCATCTGGGCTTCATTTCTAGTGGCAGGAGGCCCTGATGTGCTCATTCTCCCCCCTCTCATTCTTTTGCATTCTTTATCTACTTGCAAATAAATAATTTTTTAAAGGTGGGACTGGGGAGATGGCTCAGTGATTAAAGGCACATGTTTGTAAAGCCTGCTGGCCTAGATTAAATTCCCCAACACCCATGTAAAAACAGATACAAAAAAAAAAAGTGCTCCACTCAGGAGGCAGAGGTAGGAGGATTGCTGCAAGTTTGAGGCCAGCCTGGGACTACAGAGTGAGTTTCAGGTCAGTCTAGGCTAAAGTGAGACCTCACCTTGGAAAAATGAAGGGAAAATAAACAGTGCTCCATATTTCTGGTATTTGTTTGTGGTAGCCAGATACCCTGGTATGTCCATACATGCACACACACACAAACACACACACACACACACACACACACACAGAGAGAGAGAGAGAGAGAGAGAGAGAGAGAGAGAGAGAATAAATAAACAGAACATTTTAAAAGAAAAAATGGTGCGCAGTATTTGTGAGTAATGACACTGAGGTTATCCTCTGGCCTCCATATGCATGTGAACAATGAGTACACACACCCACACACATTCAGAACAAAGAATGTGTGGATTATTTAAAACTTCACTATAATGATGAATGTCTTATAGGGAAATAGAGACATCAAAATATAAATGCAGGCCAAGCTTGGTAGTGTACACACCTTTAATTCCAGCTCTCAGGAGGCAGAGATATGAGGGTCACTGTGAGTTCAAGGCCACCCTGAGACTACACAGTAAATTCCAGGTCAGCCTGGGCTACAGCGAGACACTACCTGGAAATTAAAAAAAAAAATAGAAATGCTCATGGTCAGTGGGAAAGAGCACTTGTTTCAAGAGTGAATATGGTGGTCTGAGAGAGTCTGATTGTCTGAATTTGAGTCCCCAGCACTCACATAAATAGCTGGGTGTAGCCACACATACACTTAAGTTGAGACTGGAGAATCTCTGGGGTTCATAAAAACATCAGCTCCAGGTTCAGAGAGAGACTCTCCCTCAAGGAAACATGCAGATGAGCAGTAGAGAAGGCAGCCAGCAGTCTCCTTTGGCCTCTGCATGTGTGTGCATGGAGCACATGTATTTGCACACACACTACCACACATACTACGTATGCTCCCACACAAATGCCCATGGAAGTTGTATTAGTCAGGGTTCTCTAGAGAAACAGAACTGATAGAATGAATTGTAGTAAAAAGGGGGATTTATTGGATTAGCTCACAGCAGTCCCACAATAGCAGTCTGCAAGCCCGAGAGTCAAAGAACTGGTAGCCACTCAGTCCACATGGCTGGATGTTTCAGCAGTCCCAATCCAGCATTGAAGGTCTGAAGGCTTTTTGGGGAGCTACTGGTCTTCAGTCCAGGCTGGAAAGAGGAGGAAACTTTGTCCCAATGTTGACGAAGGGGGATGAGCAAGGATGGATGCACACACAAGTCACAACAAGCACCAGCAGCCAGGCAGGAGGAGCGAGATTTCCTTCTCTTTTATATAGCCTTAGGGTGGGGTCTTGCAACCCTTTCCCAACTTTGTTGACTTCCTGAGTCTCTGGAATTTCCTTCCTGCACTGCCCTCCCAGAAAGGGATGTTTGTTTCTAGCTAACCCGACTTCCGGCATGCATCCTTCCTCCCCCCAGCCTCCTTTCTCTCTTCAATTTGGAGGAAATCTGCTACACAAGACTCTCGGGAAAGCATGCCCCAGCATTCAGCTGTGTATTTGCATCGCAAGGGAATGCAAAGGGAGAACCCTACTGTGGGAGCACACACCAGTTTGCAACAGATCATTAATGATGCCATAATGATAGTTTTTAAACTTCTGCTGTCGTATTGGGCATGCATATTAAGACTGTCTATTATAAATGACAGATAGGAAATAGACAATTAACTTTGCTAAAAAGGAAAAATACCAACAGAGATTGTGATGGACACTGTGCTCAAAAACAAGATACCCAAAACCAAGCCGTGAAAGCCCGACCGTGTCAATAGGCTTTTCTCTGGTTAACACCAGCAGCAACAATTCCATGTCAGGAAAATGGTACCAGCTGCTCTATGGAATGCTAATTTCTGTTTTATGAGTTTTGAGATTTTCCTAGTGCCGAATACGTTTTCCTTTATAATTGTATGAAGTGGCAATAATTTCATGTCTGGTTTTAAATATCTAAACATATGCATTATTAGAAATACTTTTGTTGTAAATGACAACAACTCAAAGCGATTCAGACGTGTTCATTGCTCACAGCCCTCATGCCCTGCTCTAGTCAGTTCCCTCACTCCAAGTTGCACACCCATCTCTCCATCTGTACCTCACATTGCCCAGCGTCAGGACCTCAATCCTTTTTCTTCTTCCTCGGTGCATTTTCATTTGGGGGATTTATGCATCCACTCTGATGTGGTTGCTGTGAAATTAGAACCAGAGATTTTCAGAGCAAAGCTTGTGTTCTGGCAACCCCAAAAAGCTAAGTGTGGCCACCTGTTCCTAATACCCCTGATAAAAAAACAAGCAATGGGGTTCTGGGGATGCAGCTCAGTGGGTACATTGCTTGCCTACCATGCACAAAGCACGTTGCTGCAAAATGCTGCAAAAAATGGCAATTCTAAGTCTATCATGTGTCTACATTTACTAGCTGGCATTCTTCATAAAGAAGCTCTCCCTCCTCTGCATGGATACTTTGATATAGCATTACTACATAGTGTCTACAGTGATAAAGTTTTGCTATATATTACATCACTAGGCACACATGGATCCGTTCTTATTCACTGTGTCAGAATTCATTGTCATTATTCTCAAATAGTCCCAGAATCGTTCAAGCTGGCTACTCTGACCTTTTTCATTATCATGTATAATCACAATTAAAATTTCATAAAACAATTTATATTTTGTATTATGTCCTAGTTTGCTTTTAAGATGTTGGGGTTGCATAAATTGGTCTGGTGACTATAGCAATTCATAAATTTTCTTCTCTCTCACCAAGATGCCTCTGGATTGTCTTCCAAAACCAGAAGCTTAGCCTGGAGTACATGCCTTAATCCTGTCATCTCAACACTTGGGAGGCGGAAGCAGAATTCAAAGTTTGAAACCAGTGTGCATAGTAAAACTTGATCAGAAGTAAACTTCTCACTGTCGTAGCAATCCTTACTAATATGCCTTTTTAAAAATTCTATTTTTATTATTTATTATTTGCATATGTATCTATGTGTAGCTGTGTGTGGGTATGGGTATATGCGTGTCAGGTGTGCCTGTGGAGGTCAGAGGACAACCTTGGGGTGTTTCTCCTCTCCTTCCACCTTCCTGAGACAGTCTCTCTTACTGCTGCTGCTTACAATCTTATTGTATTCTCCTGGTCCTGACCCCTTAACCCCCCCCCCATTGCCATAGGCGCATAGAGATTGCAGGCGTGTGCTGCACTCTGACTTTATGTGGGCACTGAGAATCGAACTCAGGTTGTGGGCAGGTCACAAGGAAGTGCCTTTAACCACTCAGTCATCTTCCCAGGCTCCTAATTTGCCTTTTGACTAGGGTTGAGTAGAGGTTTATCCTTGCCATTTGTATATATATATATATATATATATATATATATATATATATATATATATGTAAGGAAAAATCTAAGTAGATTAAAGAGCAGCCTCTGATTTACTGCATCTCCCATTACTGGGACAGCCTCACTGGGAAGGGACTCATGCAAGACCCTGTACTGAGGAAAGCCTCCGACCTCATTTAATGCTCTGCTGTGCTGTCTCCATTCTTCGTCATTTTTCAACAAGGGACCCAGCACTCCCACTTGGCTGGGCTCTGTACCTTTGTATTGCTGGATCTGCCCTTTGGCCTTCGGATACTTCCTTGCTTTTTGTCCCAAGATGTTCCAAACACACAGTATTCCCACTGCCCCTGGTCTGGGAACAGCCAGTTCATCCGTGTGCTTTTCTGAGGGAAATGGTACTTGGAATCTAAGATCTGAGAATCAGCTGTGACAAGCTCCTGAAGCTGCAGTGTTTCCAGATGCTTCCCGAACGCAGAACTGGGTAGCCATGAGTGCAAACAGAAACATGACATTCTGCTGGTCCACACAGCTCCCTCCTCCAGCGAGAGCCTCAAGGCCCACACAGCCGGCTTTCATTTGCTGCATGTACAGTATGCTCAAAACAGTCTCAGCATTGTGACGCTAACATCGCTATCACTGAGAAGCCTGTTCCACAGCCCCTGCGCTTGGCACACGCCCCACTAGCAGAAGCATGGTGGGTCTTCTTTCAGGGTTGTCGTGCTATCCCCTGCTAACTGCTGAGATGAATTCAGTTCTGTTTGCTTTCAACCTAACAGCTGTGCTTTGTAAACCTCCTTTAATCCTTGAAAATGTGAAGTGTTTACAGGGTTCAGAAGTCCAAACTACAATCAAAGATCTACTCAGAAGTGTGCCTATAATTAACACCCTGTTTTCCACTCTTTTCACACCTACTGTCAAGAGACAATCTTTTTTAAAAAGTTAATTTTGTGTAATTCTTTTTTTTTAATATTTTATTTATTCATTTTCAAGCAGAGAGAGAGAGACAGAGAGAACACCAGGGCCATCACCCTGTGGGTCTGGCCTATGTGGGTCCTGGGGAATTGAACCGGGGGCCTTAGGCACTGGAGGCAAGTGCCTTAACCCCTGAGCCATCTCTCCAGCCCTATTTTGTGTAATTCTTATAAAAACAAACAAACCTAGGGCTGGGAAGATGGCTCAGCACTTGCTTGCAAAGCCTGCTGACCCAGTTCAATTTCCCAGCACCCACAGTAAAGCCAGATACAAAATATACACATACACCTGTGAACCTAAAGTGCGAGGACACTGGAAGGTGGAGCCAGGAGATCCCAAAACTCACAGGCCAGCTAGTCTGATGCGTAACAATCCAGCAGTTCATTTGCAGGGCAAGAGACCCTGTCTCAAAGAAGGTGGTGCAAGGCACCTCAAAGTGTGCATGTGTTCATACGCATGCACCGTGGCATGACACCCATATCCAAGCCCCCATACACACACCACAAGATGTCCCCTCCCTTCCCTTCTCATCTCACTTTTTTATACCAACTGTAGAATGCTTTATTGCTTTTTCACCTCATATATTGTTTAACTTTACAGCATTCCCTACCTTTGTTCTTTTTATGGTTGCACAGCCCTCCATTATCTACCTGTTTAAATGACCAAGTCAACCAGGCTTTTGTGGATGTAAAATATGATTGTTTTCAAGGTTTTTTTCTGTTAAGAATAATGTCACTTTAATGGTGTTTTTCAGCTCTTCTTTGGCATTGGGAGGGGACTTCTTCAGAGTAAATTCTCTGGCACTGGACAGCTGGATCAAAGGGAAGAAGGTCCTGCCAACACCTTGACTTTAGCCCAGTTTCATTCACAACAAATTCTCCTCCCCAGAAGTTGTACCACATTGCACTCTGGTCAGCCATGCATGAAAGCACCTCTTACAACTGTGCAAACATAGAGAAACACCTGCACCAGTACTCAACATTGTTTTGTTCCGTGGGCAGAGCCCATGGCCAGAAAGATGTCTATGTGACAGCTACTGCGCAGAGGTGTACACTCCCTTCTCAGCATCCTCAAGAGACCTTTGGTAAAGATATGCTTTATTTTCAAGACTACTGTATGCTTTTAATGTTGGAATGAGATCTGTTATCCCATGGTGTGAGATAAGCAGAGTTAAAGCCTCCCTCCCCTCCCCCGAAATGTCTACGATGTCTACTTCCTAATCATGGGGCCTTTGCAGTTATCAGTCCACCAATTTGAACATTTGACTATCTGTACAGAGAGATTTAAACACATTGTCTATGCTCAGAAGTGGCCTGGCAGCACTGGTCTCTCAAAGGAGACCAAAGATGTTGTGCAAAAATAAAAACCACGGATCCACGGGTGAAAGAACCAGGAGTATAGCAGCTCCTTAAGAACCAAGATAAAAGGAATCTTGTACTGGGGAGACAGCTCGGTTGGTAAAGTCCTTAACTCACAAGATCCCCAGTACCCAAGGAAATGCCAGACATTGTCGTGCATGCCTGTAATGTCAGTGTTGGAGAGATGAAGACAGGGGGATCCTGGGAGCCCATGGACCCCCCTAATTGGTGATCTCCAGGCCAATGAGAGACTCTGTCTCAAAAAAAAAGTAGGCAGTGTATCTAAGGATAATATCCAAGGTTGTCCTCTGATCTCTACACACATACACATATATGTATATGCACTCATACATATAAGCACACACACATGCATGCATGCCACATTTACAGGTTAAAAAAATTCCCACAAACACTGTAGCACTTAAAGAAAGTGTAAAGTCTCACTTCTGGTTTAGCTGATATGTTCTATTCAGCTACTATGAAGAAGTCAATATTTTAGTCAAAGCTGCCATCAGTAAAACTTGCAGGTATAAGGTTGTTTTATGGCCTCTACTCCCATGTGCACAGTTGTGCATGTTAGCCTGTACATACATGTGCACTTGCAAGTATACAAACACACAACCATACAACACATCTCTATGTAGGTAATCACCAACAGGCCTGCTGCACACTGCCCATGGCCATTTCCAAAAAACAAAACCATGTGGCAAATCCAGTGACCCTCTATCCTGCATATGTTATACTCCATAGTATCAGGTGGGCTACCAACTTGTTGATCTAGGAGAGAACAAACCAAATTTGAGGAACAAGTAAACAATAACATTTAGGCCCCTTCAAAAGAGTCCACATTCTTCCTGCTGTCCCAATGCAGATCAGCTGGCCCAATCTCAATGGTTATAATCTCTCAAACAGTTGCAGAATGGGTAGAAGTTTTGGCCCAAAGATCTTGTTTCTTTCTGTGCCATCTCCATCTGCTCACATCAGTCCATTTTTATGAACTGCAGCCCTGCACAAGTTCTCAGGACACAAGCAGGCAGAATGCACCAAGCCTCTCATACAAACTGCCTCCAGACCAGCCCCAACAAAGCTCTTTCTTACCCCCATATGTCAAACCTCACTGTCCATAGTCCTTACTGCATTAAGGTCTTTTCAACTCCTATCGGAATGGTCTATCAAGCTGTACTTGCAGCATTGCAAGGCATCTCTTAGGTCAAAGTTTCAAATCTATCCACCTTCCTCCTCCTGCATATCAGTTGCAAAAGGTCAAAGCCACAGAATAGGGTTTATTTACAGTAGTTAGAGGCCCTGGCTGACAATGGCAGGCCCCTACTCCCACCCAGCCAGGCTGGGTGGGGGTAGAGGAGGTAGGAGAACATAGCACTGTCTCTTAATGTAAACTTTTATGCTTGCCTCTGCTTTGTAGTTTGGGGTAGCTTCTTACTTTAATTACATATATAATTTTCTTCTGGTCTCTGATGCTACCATGTGCAAATTTCCCTTACACTCCAAATCTACCACATGGGTGCTCTCTCTAACTCTAGGCCTGTTACCTGTATGTTTCTTTAAACTCAGGGAAACCATGAGTGTCACTCCCTTTATTACTCATATCTTCTCTGAAATGCTTGGTCTCTACTTGGATATTCCCTGTCTCATTTCTTATTTCACTGTCTGCCCTCTTAACTTCCCTCGACAGGAAAGCACATGGCAGACACCATGTGTGCTCCTTCTAAGTCTCCCTACATACCCGTCTAAGCTCTATTTTCTGTGTGCTTGTGACTCTAATCTTCCTTTAAAAGCCTCAATTTCTTATAAATGAACTTTATAAATTACTGAACACACATGGGGTTACTTCTTTTCCCTAAAACTTCCATTTTTCTTAAATGAGCCTTACAAACTATGCAGTGTTTTTTCTACATGAGAGCGAGTTCTAACCTTCCTTCTTAGATCCCAATTCCCCTTAAATAAACTCCACAATTTGTGATTTCTCCCTAAACAAACTTAATAATTCATAATTTACCCCCTTGAGTCTGTCTTCATAAATTCTTCACTAAAGTTAGGACAGAACCAAAACCTGGGGTTTATAAATCTGTGGGACCCCTCTAGAACCCCAAAATCCTTGGGACATGAAATCTCTGGGTATAGCAATAAAAAGGAATGTGGTACTGGTGCATGCTGGGACACAGGCTCCAGGAACCTTGAAGACATTATGCTAAGCGAAAGAAGCCAGATGCCATCTGATAGGACTCTATTTATATTTGACATCTCCAGAGTAGACAGATCCACACAGGGAGAAAATAAATGAGTCATTGCCAGAGGCAAGAAGGAAGGATGGAGAGTGATGGTTAATGGGTACAGGATGTTTTGGGAGGATGGGAAAAATGTTCAAACATTGATTTGTGACAGTTGCACAACCTTGTAAAGATACTAAAACCACTGAATCATATACTTCAAATGGGTGAGCTATCCCATTTATATCTCAATAAAACTGTCACACACACACACACACACACACACACACACACACACCAACTCTAGGTAGAATGAACATTAAAATTCAGAGAAAGCAAGAAAGTGCCTTTTTCTTTTTTAAGAGAAAAGGGAAGAATCTTCTTATAAAACCAGACCTTTTTACCCTATGTCTGCCTCTAAAGTATGTTCTAGAAACTCCAGGAACCAGCAGGAGGGAAGGGGGAAAGTTGGATCAATACTGTAAAAGTGGAAAACAGACAAAGGCAAAGCAACAGGGAAATCAAACCCACCAACCAGCAGGAACACCAAACTCCAGGAAGCAGAGCGGAAGCCATGGCAGGGACAAAGCCGCAGGAAGATCATTTGCAATAAAAATGAAATGAGACAGGGGAGCACACTTTCTATCGCCCTCTTCTTTTTTCCCTGCCACACACACCCCTCTCTATCCATTCCTTCCCCTTCCGTTTCCCCTTCCCCAATGTTAGGAAACTACACAGTCATTAGCAGGCTTGGAGGCCACGGAGGATGCCCCCCCCCAACCCCCATGCTCAGTTCCTACCTCCCCTTGCCCTGGTCAGTGGAAGAGGATGGAGCTATCAGACCTTTGTTGAGAGAACTTCCTCCTGATGAATAGAATCTGAGTTTTGCCTCTGGCCCTGAGTGGAGACATAGCATTAAAACTACCCAAAACATAGGATTATGGTCTCCCCCCTTAAGAGTTCATCAAACTGAAGTCTAGACCCATCACAGGCTTTAATCCCAGCACTTGGGAGATGGAGGCAGGATGGCCCTGAGTTTGAGGCCAGCCTGAGACTGTATAGTGAGTTCCAGGTGAGCCTGGGCTAGAGCAAGACCATACCTTGAAAAACAAACAAAAAAAATGAAAAATTAATCATACGGAGCCTATAGCTATAAAAACTTGGTCAAGGGACTATCCTCACCTAAAGAGCTGCTAATGAGGTAGGAGGAATAGTCATTCTCTTAATAAGATAGTGCACTTGAGCCTGTCACAGAAGCTCCTCCCCCTTGCAGTTGCTAAACCTGCCTGTAACTTTCTTCTTTCCCTCTCTGCCTCATCCTGGGATCCTGTCCCAAATCCTGAGCATGCTTTTTCACACACTGGATTTTCTCAATGCTTCTCTGAAGACACCCCTCACCATCACCACACAGCTGCTTTCTGGCCTCTGTTGCTTAGAATGACTTTCTCCCTTCCTTCTCTCCCATCTCCTGCCTCCCAGCAGACTGAGCTTCAACAGTTTGCCTGCCTCATTGCTTTTCTCCCAAACTAATCGACTCAGCCTCGAGCTTCCTTCTGAAGCAGTTCCTAAATTCTTTTTTTCTTTTTCTTTTTTTCTTTTTTGGTTTTTTTGCACGTAGGGTCTGACCCTAGCCCAGGCTGAACTAGAACTCACTCTGCAGTCCCAGGCTGACTTCAAACTCATAATGTTCTACCACTGCCTCCCCCTAAAGATGAGACAACCCACAAAGGCGAGCCCCAACTCCATGGCACTCCATCCTGGAGCTCCTATTCCAGCTCTGTTCCCAGAAGCTCAAGTAGGGTCTCTTCATCCATCAAAGAGCTCCATTTGGAGAGCCAGCCTGCTTATGATGATGGTCACAGCTTTGGGAAACAAGTTCAGGGGCGTGGCAGCCCTCTGGCAGTGGCCAGTCTTTGGTCCCCAGTGGAAACTAACATTGAGTTATTCATGGAGAAATCCAGGAAGAAACTGACTTCACACAGCACCGGGGAAAACTCCTAGCTACAGACCACTGAGCAGCTTGCAAGAAGCTGGCTCCCTTCACTTCCTCCCTACCGCACATCTGGCCCGGCCCTAAACTATGAGGCAGGAAGTCCTAAATTCTCTCTGAAATCTGACATATTTGGCCTGGGACAAATCCTTTAAATCCACTTCCCATTTTGGACTCATGCAGCAATTTTTTTTCCTTCCTGGGTGCCCAAAGATCATCACACTGGTGTCATTCCTATCTTGAGCAGGGAAAGCACAGAATGTGTCCTTCTCTCCAAGGCCTAGGGTTACAGAGTGAGTCACTGGGTCAAGACAGTTAGAGCTTAGGTCTTAGAAGCCAACCCAACCCTTTCCAGCTAGATCCAAGGCAATTACTAGGCAATGAGATGTAACCTGTTTGTCTAATCCTATTAAAGAATTATAAATCATGTCAATTCACTGTTTAAAATGAAAATCCTGACACAAAGCAATGTGCCTTGATCATATAAAGACTTTCAAGGACCTGAGCTGGGGAAATGAGCTCCACCCCTAATGTTTTCTCAGGTGCAGGATGAGAAACCCCCCAAACAGTCCTGTAATGACTCAATGCCAAGAACAGGGTAACCTCAATCAGATTTACTCCAATATTCTTAGAGGGATGAGAGCTGGCGATGCCTCCATGGGCTCTGGATGAACTTAGAACTCCCCCCCCACCCCCCCTCCCCCACCAGTGGCTCTCAAGTCTCACTGTAATGGAGGAGCTGGGGATTACAACTTAGATAATACCCAGCAAAATTCCAATGCACCTTAAAACTTAATGAGTACCCGAATTCTTCTCTATAAAGTTAAAGAATTAAAATAATAGAACGCCAGAGGATAAGGTGTAGTGGGAGACTTTATTTAAAAGAGAATGGGAAGTTACAGAGATCTCCAGCCACCAGTGTGGAGAGAACACGTGGGAGAGGGTTTAACAAAATCTATGCTGTTCAGCCAAACAAGCAGAAGAAGGAAAGATAACATAGGGCTCCCATCCTGAGGAAAAAGGATCATGTGGGAAAAATCACGAGCCCCCCTCACCACAGCCATTAGGCCAGGGTGAGGGAAGAAGGCCTTAAAGAAGGCCTGGAAATTTAGAAGTCCTTCTTCTAGAAAGCCATATGGAGGGCAGAGAAAGCTGGACTTTGTTTCAGTGACTTTTAAAGACCTAGGCCAGGTAAGTCAGAGCAACAGCTGGTTGGTCCATACCTGACCAATCAGTTTTAGCATCTAGGCTTGAACTCTAGTTAGAGACACCTCCCACTCAAGGGGACGGTGGGGGTCTATGGAACTTGTCTGAAGGAGTTAACTGTCACATCACATTCTTTTGTCTTACAATTAGCAGAGTTGAAAAACCTAACCATAATTGAGGATAAATTATGAAATGGTTATTTTAGGAGGGAGTAGAAATAAGAGCAATAAAGCAGAAAAGCAGAGAGCCCCCTACTGAGCTGGGAGGGGTGCCAAGAGGGAAAATCTAGGAAAAATTCCATGGCGTGGCAACTTGGACCAGGTTGGTTTATAAATCAGGTATCCAATCAGAATGAGCCACATGGCCAAATTCAAATGTATATGGAGGACCTTGAATGGTTGGTGGACCCAGGAGGAGAGCACAGACTCAAAAAGGGCCTGTGCATGGTGGGGGGATAAGGAAAGAACCTGGAAAGGTAAGGAAGCAGAATCAGGAAGCTGCTCCTTATTTCCATCTGGAATGAAACTGGAGTCTCGGCAGCCCAGAGCAGCATCCATGTTCATTTGTCCCCAGTTGACTATCTGCAAAAGAAAGTGACCTTGCATCTAACCTCCATCAATATGAGCAAGGACAGGCATTTGGTTTTATAAGGATGATTGGCATCTTCAGAACATACAAAAATTAGAAAGTTTATCACCAGAAAAAAAAATTTAAGCTGGCATGATGACACATGTCTTTAATCCCAGCATTTGAGAAGCTGAGGTAGGAGGATTACCAGGAGTTCAAGACCAGCCTGGGGCTTGAATGAGTTCCAGGTCAACTGGGCCACAGTGAGACCCTATCTCAAAAATAAAACAAAACAAAACAAAAAAAACTACCTGTGTTCCATTCACTTTCCACCAAGTTCAAGGTATTAGTCCCAGAAAGTCCAAAAAAAATGCATAATTGAATGAGTATTTTCCTGCAGTATTTTATCACTAAAAAGCATTTGTTAGGTATCTAATTGCTTGTGGTACTACACAGAGAGAACTGGTCTTGCTCTCTCTGTCTCTGTCTCTGTCTCTCTCTCTCTGGCTTTTAAGACTTTACCATGTAAGGTAGACAACACATCTGGACAAACAGGTTCAGGACAAAACAACACCTATGGGAATCTAAAACACCCCAGTGAGTAGACAGTGGAGTATTCAAGTGGGCAGTGTTGAGGCACCCCACGGGTGGGGAGCCAGGAGAGGAAGCGCCTGGCATGAGTAGACGTCGGGTTCCTGGGATGGAATGTTTGGGCTGGACTACAGAAGATGCCACCCCGCCCAGCCTCTTAGAAGACATCAGGCCAATCTGGAGGGCAGAGCTGCTGCTTGGGAATAGGTTGCAGCAGGATGGAGGAGGAGTGTGGAGGGGCTGGAGTGGGAGGAGGTGGAATAGGTGGTCAGGGTGTGTCCCTTATAAAATGGCGAGGTGGAGGTGGTTCTTCCAGGAGGAGACAGACAAGGAGAACAGGACCTAGAACTGTGACTGACACCCCCCCTCCACCTCCAGTCCAAAGGGCTTTCTCAAGGAAAGGACTTTCTTTCTTAAGGACTTCTTTCAGAGTTCTGACAGACCTGGAAGTCTTGTGGTTGGTGGCAGTGGGGAAGCAAAGTAATTAGGGAAGAGCTAAAATGTGCCCAGTGGAGGATATGCTCACAGGTGCACAGAGTCAATGCACACAGAGATCCATGATGGTGGAGAGCTCCCCAGAGCTGGTGGTGTCTGCCACACAGGAGAGGATCAATGGAGCTCTGGCACCTGCAGACTTGTGTATAGAACCAGGTCTTGTAGAAGGATTTGTGTGTCACCCAGCTTCCAAAGTAACAAGAATTTTATCCTTTCAAATGATCAAAAAAGTGGTAACCACTATGGAAAGCAGTGTGTCCTGAACAGAATGGACATAGAGCTACCAATGGACCCAGCTATTCCTCTACTAAGCATCTACTCACAAGATGTCACGCCTCAGCACAGAGACATTTGTGCAACCATGTTTATAGCAGCTCAATTCATAATAGCCGAGAATTGGAATCAGCCCAAATGCCCATCCCTGGATGAATGGATATCAAAGTTGTGGTATATTTACACAGTGGAATTCTACTTGGCAGAAAGGAAAAATGACATAATGAAATTTAGAGAAAAATGGACTGACTTGGAGCAGATCCTACTTAGCGAACTCACAAAAGAGCAGAGTCAAACGCTGCATATTCTCCCTCACGTGCGGTTCCTAACCAGGTTAACCTTAAACTCTATTCAAACCCGTAAGGAGAAGTGAGTCTATGAATGAGGTGGAAGGGGGAAGGGGGGACTTATACAATAAGCTAAACCAATAATGAATTGAAATCATAAAATGCTTACTATCATACTGTAACCTCTTGAACAAGAAATGGCATCATCTGGCAAGAGGGCCTGTGCATAGAAGGGGAGAGAGTCAAACCCCATGAAAAACTGATCAGACCCGCAACTTCATGTCCCAGTCATTGGCTCCTTTCCTCACTGAGCTGTTGACCAAGGAGACACATGAGGTCCCAAAAACAAGACAGGATTAAGCTCTTGGATGCCCACCTCAGGCCTGGGGTAAGATCCTGTTGCTGAAGAAACCATAGAAAGCCATCTATCAGCACCAAGAGACACTGCAAGGTCCAGAATGGTAACCAGCCCCCAGATGGTAGTTAGTGCAGTGCTGGAAGGCACTGCATAAGCTGCCAGGGGAAACTGGTCAACAATAGTTAGAGTAAACAGAGACCAGTTATATGAAATGCAGTCTGCCGCCATGAGTAGGCTGAACACGCTTCCTTCTGGGAGAGAGCAGCGAACCAAGAAGTGATCACTCATGCAATGGAGGTACCAAAACCTAGGGGAGGTAATCAACAGCTTTTAATTTGGCCAAGTAATCCGCTCAGTGACAAGGAGCCCTTAACGGGAATTGGGACTCAGGGCGAATACCTTTGGGAACCAAAATCTTGGGACCCCCAAAGAGAAATTCACTTTAAAAGTGATTTACAAAGAGGCTACTAACAATAGAATCTAGCCAATTCAGATATGTGTATCTCAGTTAATCTATACTGATCTCACTCTCCAATGGAGATTCTGTTTGTATTTTTCAGAATGCAGCGAGAGAGCTGTGGCCTTTCCAACCCTACCAACAAGCCGCAGGCCGATAGCTGACATCCTGGCAAGAGATGAGCCACCCCAGACCTACCATGGAGGATCCACATGGAACCCCACAGAGAGTGGTGGGATAAGCAAGAGACCTATAACCACAGCCAATCAGTCAACCCTGGATAAGCTAGCAAGACAGACAACAATGATCTTCAACACAACCTAAAGCAGAACTACAGAGACCCCTAAGATCTCAACAATAATACCCGACTTAATATTCACCATGACTCAGGGACCTGAGCGGAAGAGAGGGGGGAAAGATTGTAAGAGCCACGGTGGAGGAGAATATCCAGAAACATGGCCCCCCTCAGTAACAACATACAAAGGGGGTTGACTCCTAGGCTATCCATAACCCCCTACCCCATGGACTGATCCAGACTGCCCACAGAGGAGGATAACCAGCTGATTGGGGACAGGGAAGAGGGAAATCGGTGAAGTGGGGACACCAACATATTATTTGCTCATACAGTAACTAATTATGGATAATAAAGATATAATTTTTTAAAAAGTGGTAACCCTCCCTAGATCTGGAAGAGGAGTCAGGTCACAGAGCAAATCACTACCCAAATTGGAGAGGTAGACACATACAAGGAATTGCTAAGTCCCCTGCAGGCACCCAGGAACAGACACAGGAACCTTGAGTCGATGGATGTGTGAATGAAGGCTCAGTGTGGACAAGCCTGAGAGTTAAAATCTCCAGAGAAGCAGTCACTTTTGTGAGCTACTTCCTGGAGTGTGGCCAGAATTCTAACATATTCACAATATTCTCAAGAATATTGGAGAAGAGTCACTTGCACTAGTAGAAATAGGGGAAAAGAACTATTTTGGAAATATACCAGAATATTGTTTTCTTAATAAGGTCTGCCCTTAGAAGAATTAGTCAGCCTGCCTGCCTGTCTGCCTGCCTTCCTTCATTAATTCCTTCCTTTAAAATTTTTTTTTATTATTTATAAGCAGAGAGAGACAGAGAGAAAGAGAGAACAAGCACACTAGTGCCTCTAGCTGCTGCAAACTCCAGATGTTTGTGCCACTTTGTACATCTGGCTTTACATGGGTAGTGAGGAATCGAACCTGGGTCGTTAGGCTTTGCAGTCAAGCACCTTGACTGCTGAACCATCTCTCCAGACCCTCTTTCTTCTTTTGAGACAGGTTCTTGCTATGTGGCTTAGGCTGCCTTAAACTCATGGTAATGATCTGAAGAGAAACTATTTTACCCCAGCCTAATCTGCCTGGGTGTCCTCAGAGACTACCCTACCTGGGGACTGGAAATCCCCAACTCCACTGGCCTCTTACTGAAAGAGACACAGGAGAAAGAGCTTTTTACAGGTAGTTAGTCAGGGACGGAAGTACAAGGAGGGGACAAGGAGTTGCCATTCTGCCCATCCTGGCAAAACATCCACAATGGCTACAACGACATTCTCCATCAAAAACTTCACGCTTCTTCCTCCACTCAGGCTCTCTGGGTCAGCCACCTGAGTCCAAGAACAATCAGGTTTTTTTGAACCAACCAATCAGGTCTACACCTGCATCTGATAACAAGGCTCACCCTAGTAGGATGCTGAGCCATATAAAGGAGGTTAACCACCTGGATCAGCTCTCTTCTGCAATGGCTCCTCAGCACGCACTTAAATCTGCCTCTTCCCTTCCCAGCCTGGGAGGGAAGGGGAAATCGCTTCTCTCAGCCCAGGTATGTTCCTGCTTGTCTTCTACATGTACATATGTCTTGCTTTGGGATACATGCTCATTTTTAAGTGTTTCCAGAACTCCCAGGAGGAGTTCTATAAGCCCTATAAGCTCTATAAAAAGTCTTTCTACAGTTCACCCTGTATGGTCTATAAACTTCATTAATTGCAATTCAGATGACAAGATCCTGGGACTCAATGGAAGTTTTTATTTGCTTGTTTGTTTGGTTGTTCGGTTGATTGGTTGGTTGGGTTTTTTTTGATGTAGGGTCTCACTCTAGCCCAAGATGACCTGGAACTCACTCTGTAGTCCCAGGATGCACTTGAACTCACAGTGATGCTCCTCCCTCTACCTCCTGAGTGCTGGGATTAAATGTGTGCACCACCATGCCTGGTTCAGTGAAGGTTTTGTATGTATGTGAACATTAGGCACCCTAAGTTCTGAGGTATAGCTGAGAAAGTTCCTTTGCTCTCAACGACACAACAAATTTCCATATTATGAGCACTTTCAATGGGCACTTCACCTTGTTTGGAGTGGAGAGGCTGGTCGTAAATCTAAGCATTGCTTTTTCAACCTTCTCAAATATTTCTATAATTATGCATATGCATATTTTTTTCTTTTTGAGGTAGGGCCCTTTTTATGTGAGTTCGCGTAAGGGAACTTGAACTCAGGTCCTCATGCCTCTTACTGACTGAGCCATCTCCTTTGCCTCTCCACTATTGGGACCAATGAATGAGCAGAGGTGCTTGGCACAATCTAGGTCTCCAGGACTTGGCAGCTCAAATGGTTTATGAGACTTGCAAAAAAACAAAACAAAACAACAACAACAAAAAAACTTCCTTTTTTTGCTGTTGTTATTTTTCTCAAAGTAGTATTTGTTGTTATTTTTCTCATTCTGTAGCCCAGGCTGGCCTCAAACTCAGCATCCCAAGTGCTGGAATTAAACGCATGTGCCACCATGCCTGGCACATATACATTCTTGTTAAAGGAAACTTCTAAGGTAATCTTAATGATAAATAAAAATGGAGTTGTTATATTTTTAAAAATCAACATCAGTTGTCAAAGCTTTGTGTATACATATGTGTGTGTGATGTATGTGAGTGCATGTTCATGTGTGTGAATGACATGACAAGGGGTCAGAGGATAACCTGGGATTTCAGTTTTCATCTTCCACATTTTTTGAGACAGGATCTTCTTCCTGGGATTCTCCTCCCTCCAGCTCCCATCTCACTGGAGGATCACTAGGGTTATAGATGTGCATCACCACATACATTTTACATGGCTTCTGAGGATCTGAACTCAAATACTCTTACATGGCAAGCATTTTATTCACTGAGCCATCTTCCCAGTCCTAAAGTCAACATAAACTTTAAAAACATAAATGGACAATTCAAAGAATTGAGTATAAATGCTAAGGGCTAATGAAGTCACTCAACTCTGCTAATTCACATAGAAATATAAATTCTAAAAGAAAGACAGTGAAACAATGTTTTGAAAAACAAGCTGATAAAAACCCTAACTCGTGTTTATCAAAAGGTGAATAAGTAGTTCCTCTCTTACACACTGTTGATACACTGTTATCACTTTTCTTGTTTTGCTTTCTGGATGACAATTTGGCAATATTTATTATAAGTCCATGCTTCTCAAATAGCTGATACAGGATTGGGACCTTGGGAGGTATTAGATCTCTGTAAAGATGCAAGAAACCCCACGCTTCTGAGCCCCAACATTATGACCTTGTCCAAGTTATCAAAGAACTGAAAAACACTGATGAAAGAGAAGAGTAGATTATGAGAATTTATTAAGCACACTGTGAAATCAGGAGAGCAGACAAAAAACAGGCAAGAGGAATTCCTCCCCTCTCCCAGAATTGCTTGAAGGGGAGAGGAAAGAAACAGAAGAATTGCCCTCACACAGAGAATAGTACTCTCAGAACCATCTGGAGGAAAGGAAGAAGGGATCTTATCATGTGTCTCTGGTCCATATATATGAATCAGGTATGAATTAGGCATATGTATGAATTAGATAGATATATGAATTAGAATAAACCTCATCGCTAGACTTGTGCAGGAAGGAACATGATTGGTTGGCAGGGCCAGGGGGACCACTGATTCAGGAAGGAAGGGCTCAGAGGTGTGAAGACTACAAAATTGGAGAAGAAACAGGAAACTGTTGCTTTTGCTGAGTAAGAATTAGGAGGTTGTTGCTTATAGTCATTTTGAATAAGAGGACATCAAATGTTAGTTCTGGTCCTGCCAGGACAGCAACATAGCATCTATTTCTATGGGCCAGTCCCTAGCTGACTACCTATCAGGAAAAAGCTACTCGCTACTAATCTGTATCACAACCATTAACTGTCAGCTGCTGATCTCAGTTTCCATCTGTCTAGCAAATTATTCAGGTATGTGCACAAAGCAGCAAAGTCTGTCTACTACAATAACATTTAAAATAGAAACAAGTTGGCAGAAGGGAAAAGGCAAATGAATCTACTCTCAAATCCTTTCACAAGTTCTCTAAGTTTGTCCTCCAGGGACTTAAATACTTCCTTGGGGCCTATCTCAAAGCTATTGTACTGACTAGTGTGTTTTAACATACACATAATAAGAATTAGAGAGAAATGCTGTCTATCTGTATAGAGTTTATTTTACAATGAGAATGCACTCATGTGTGACTTCTGTAATTAAAACTGAATTTTAAGAGAATGGGGAAAAAAAAAAGGAACCAAAGCATCTGTCTTTGTGAGCCAGACACTCTAGCTAGAACAGACTGAAAAGTTGGGTATTGGGAAGGATGAAACTGTTTTCCCAAGAAAATGGGACCAGGGATACTCATGAGGCCACCCAAAAAATGCAGGTCATTGCCAAAGTGATGGTTACCCACTGGAACTAAATGGTAAGACACCACAGACTGTGATCTCGGAACTTTAATAAATCCATCTGGAATTGAGATGAAAGTCAGCTTCCTTCTGGCTAGCTGTCACAGTGCTGGAAAGTTCTACGCAAGCTGCTTGGGAATAAAAGTCCCCAACGGCGTGAACAAGAAGTGGATCCTGTAAGCTACAAAATCAACCAACCAGGCAAGATGTACCCAGCAGTGCAATAGTGGCACATAAGAGATGGGGGTAATCAACTGCTCTCTGATTGGATATGAGGCCTGCTCAGTGGGTGGGAATTCATGCCTGGTACTGAGAACCAAGTCAGAAGCCTATGGCTTGAAAAGTTATAAAATTTAGAAGGAAGCATCCACTGTTCTTTGGATAAATGAAGAAGTTATGCCTATCAAAAGTCTTCTAAATGCATATGTTTAATCCCTTTGATCAATTCTACTCTCAATTTGATTAGAAAACCTGAATATTTTATAGATGGCAGTGAATACTGGGGAGACCCAAAATCCATCAGTAAAACAAGAAAGCTGACTATTAGCATGAGATGAGTCATCTCTATCACATCTACCAGGGCCCAGGAGACATTACAAAGCAAGTGGCAGGTTAAATATGAGTGCTGCTCTCCCTGCCATCTTAAGAACCTTCTCCATGGAGATGGCGGTAGGATGCTGAGCAACTCAGAACTCATCAAAGCAGAAAATAAGAGGCTGCTGACAGATCAACACTAAAGGTGACTTATAAAATGCCCCCCCCCCAAGTCTCAGGGAACATTACATATGACAGGCAGAAAGACTCTAAGAGCCACAGGGTGGAAAGGCGTGCTGTGAGGCATTGTCCTGCTCACAGGTGCTGACTGGTACAGCATGGCCCACAGTGATTACTGATGACCCACTGTGGAGGACCCTCAGTAGAATGCCCGTGGGGGAGAGGGGACATCAGAGGATAACCCAATGGGAATATGACCAATTTGTAAAGTGTTCATATTTTAAAGGTCCTAATGATTATATAAAAGATCAGGGTCACCAGACAGGCTTTCCACTTCTGAGAGAACCCCCTTCTGGACAAGAATTCTGTCTCCTTCCCTATTTAAAACCCTATAAACTCTGTAATAAAGTCTTTCTAAACTTCAAAATAAATTAATTAACAGAAACCCTATACTGTTCTTCATGCTCTCCAGTTCCAGAAGGGACTCTGCACCTGAGTGGCATCTCTACTAGCTGGTGGCTCCAGATCTCTTTCAAATCGCCTGGTCTGCTACTAACCCTACGCCAACTCCCTCTGAGTGAAGACTTCACAAACCTAGGGACGATTCTAGGATACTGGACCATTTATGTAAATGCGTTCACAAAATGATGCATTTCTCTGTGTAGAGGTTCTCTGCTGGAACATGACAGTCCACAGTCAGCGACTCAACTTCCGATCATTTATGTTGGACTCGTGGGGGGGTGTGGGGGTCATTCTGCAGAGAATACAAGGCACTTCAACATTTTACATCTTAACTTTCATAAGTCTGTGGCATCTAAGGTTTTAAAACAGACTCTGAAATGGTTTTAATTTATTAAATTCATTTTAACAGGTCATCTGTGAGAGAATTTGTGAGTAACAAGGATAGTGAGAATATAGCATCTCTCTGTCCCTAGACATGATAGACACAGAAAGTGACACTGTGTCGGGCTGGCAAACAAACAAAAATAAACAAAGCTGGCGACCAGGGACAGGAAAGAATATGGAAATAAGAAATGAGTACATGTGTCAATTCCTCAAGAGTTTCCCCTTCCTGCTTCTTCTTCACCTTGTTTTTCTAGCTGAGGGGTTAAAGGTAAAGCCTGAATGAGCCCTTCTTCCACTGAGAATGTTCACCAGAAAATATTAACCACATAAGCTTTGATTTTTTTTTGAGAGGAGCAAAATATTTTTCATCTCAACCTAGCTAACATGAACATTTAAAACAGTTTGCTGGCAATAATTACAATCACAGATGTTCTGACCCAGGCATCACATTCCCTCCATCATTAACTTAATGAATGGTGACTTCATACGGAGGGTCATATGCAGGGATCAAATATACTAAAACATGGGATTACAGTCTTGATGCTGTCATGATTATGATAAGAAGATATGGTTAGATATTGAATCCCAGGCCTTACTGCAACAATTGGTTATATGTGTGTATGTATGTATGTATGCATGTATAATATCTACTGTGTCTCACCATTTGTAGGTTCTTGGTAAACTAAACAAAGGTAACTCAATTAAGGGGCCAGAGAGATTCCTTAGTAAAGTGCTTACCTCACAAGCATGAAGACCTGAGTTCAGTCCCCAGAACTAATGTAACAATGCTGGGCATAATGAAGCATGTCTTTACTCATACAGAGCACTGGGAAGGCAGACAGGAATCTTCCTAGGGCTTACTGGCAAGCCAGCCTACCCTAATCAGACCAGTGAATAACCTCATCTCAAAATAGGTGGACAGCATTCCAGAGAAATGTCCTCTGGCCTTCACACACACACATGTATCGCACACACAATCTACCCCATGCACATGCCTTCAATGGTCCCAGTGATTCTCTGGTCTCTCGGGTCTGGGCTTACATGGCTTGGCTATACCCAGCTTTTTTTTTTTTTTTTTTTTTGGATCAAGTGTGAGTACTTTATTTTTTTTATTGTCCATAATGAGTTACATTATTTAGTGGGCAAACAATGAGTTGTTATCCCCAATTCCCCAATGCCCCCCCTCCCCATCCCCAATCAGCTGGATATTCCCCTCCGTGGGTCATCTGGATCAGTCCTTGTGACAGGGAACCATGGATAGCCTAGTATTCGGCCAGGTTTTCCTGGCCCTAGTATGTTGTTACTGAGGGGTGCCATGCCTCTGGATAGTTTCCCCCACCATGGCTCTCACAATCTTTCCGCCCCCTCTTCCTCTCAGTTCCCTGAGTTGTGGTGGGTGAGTATTAAGACTGCCCAGCTTTTTATGTGGGTCCTAGAGATTAAACTGAAGGGCAGGGGCTTCTATCCACTGAGCTGTCTCCCAGCTGCAAACGATCAGTTCCAGTGTGACGACGCTTCTAAAGGTATACGTACTGGTTACTTTTCCTATCACTAACACAAGCAACTTAAGGAAGGATTTATTTACTTATTCATTCATTCATCGTACACTCAGGGAACGTCAGTCCATCATAGCGAGGAAGGCATGATGGACTCATAGTGGCTGGAGCGTCTAGTGGCGCCTCTCATGCAGATCAAAAGCAGAGAATGGGGAAAAGAACTATGGTCTCTCTCTATATCTATCTATCTATCTATCTATCTATCTATCTATCTATCTATCTATCTATCTATCTATCTATCTATCTATCTATCTATCTATCTCCCTGAAGTAAGATCTCACTCTAGCTCAGGGTGACCTGAAATTCACTTTGCAGTTCCAAGTTGGTCTTGAACGCACAGCAATCTCCCTACCTCTGCCTCCCAAGTGCTGGGATTAAAGATGTGTGTCACCATGCTCAGCTATGCTATAACTCTCAAAGGCCCACCCTAATGGCCTGTATCTGCCATGCCCCAAAGGTTCTATAACCTCCTAAAACAACAGCACCAGCTGGAGACCAAGTGTTCAAACACATGATCCCGTGGGACCTTTTCACATTCCAATCCTAACAACACAAAATGGTAACTTTACCAAAAAATATGTGAACATATCACACATCCATACAACATGCATGTAGTAAGCCTTTACCACATCCCAGGCATTTAAGCTATATCAATAAAAAATTTTCTTCATATGTGGATCCTAGCTTCTAATATTTGTGTGTAAGTTGGAACAGAAATTACTAGTAGAGACCAGGAAGCTAGAGAAAGGGGTTATGAGGGAGGAAAGACAGGAGAAGGCTTAAGGGAAGGGTCTATTGATATGTAAGTTGAGGACAGATACATAAGTAGAGAGGGGTGATGTCTAGGGGAGGGGAGGGGAAGAGGAAGGGGTTGGGAGGAAGTTAATCAAAATTTAACATTATTTTAAAAAATAACATTTATGAATAAGCCATATGGGAACCTCCTTCTTTGTTAGTTAATATAGACATTTAAAAAGCAAGAGTTTGGGCAGAAATATCTTGTGGAGGTGGATAATGTTGTACCCAGAAACCAGAGATTATTATTAGAAAAATTCAGTGCCAGAGGTTGGGATACCTTCTAAAGAGTTGTTGGCCAGGGAGACCCCTGATGCCCCAAAAATATTACAGGCTATTGCCAAGGCTCTTGGTTGTCCAGAAGAATTATATGATAAGACCCTATTGCTAGGGCAATAGGTCAGCTGAGCTGGAAGCCTCCTCCTTGTTAACTAGCTATCAGGATGCTGAAAAGATTTATGCAGTCTGTTGGGAAAGAGCAGTCATCAATGGTGGTAGCCAGCAGTGGGCCTTGCAAGCTTTATGGCTGGCCAGCCAGGCCAATTGTACCAACTGGTGCAATGGTGGCATGTCTGTTAAGGGGGAAACCAACTACTCTCTGGTTAGACTGGAGGCCTGTTCCACGAGAGGAAATTTCCAATTGGTACTGAAAACCTAACAAAAAGCCTATGGCTTGAGAGGTCTTAAACCCTACAGGGGAACTGCTACTGTTGTCTGTCTAAATGGATATATCACGCCCACCATACTGCCCTCTAAATACTTATGTTTATGCCCATATATTAGTGTTACTCTCACTTTTGGTTAGAGAAATTTCTCTTTTCAGATATCAGTGGCCACTGGGGCAACTCAAGACTCACCAAAGTGCCCACAAATGACAGTGAGTGTTCAGCCCTGAGACATCTTTATCACAACCTCCAAGGCTTAGAGTACATTGCACACGAGGTGGCAGAAAGAATGTAAGAGCCGAAGAAAGGGTAGGATTGTTTCCAATGCTGTCTTCCAGATACAAAGTGGCCTTGATGTTCTGACCTCATAGTGCCTGATGCATAATCAGAAGAATACAATGATGACATCAAAGTAGAAGAGAGACTAGTTGGAAAGAAGAAGGGATTCAGTGGAGGGGGATTTCGGAGGGGAAAAAGGAGGGTTGTAGGAGGGGATTATGATCATAGTATATTATTTATATTTATGAAAGTTGCCAATAAAGGTTTTTTTTTAAAAAAAAAAAAAAAAGACAACCCAGGGCTGGAGAGATGGTTCAGCAGTAAGACACTTGCTTGCAAAGCCTGATGACTGGGTTTGATTCCTCAGTACCCACATAAAGCCAGATGCACAGAGTAGCACATACATCTGGTGTTTGTTTGTAGGGGTTAGAGCCCTGGTGCACCAATTCTCTCTCTTTCTCTTTCTCGTTTTCTCTTTCTCTTTCTCATTCTCTTTCTCTCTTTCTCTTTCTCATTCTCTTTCTCTCTTTCTCTTTCTCTTTTTCTCTTTCTCTCTCTCTTTCTCTTTCTCTCTGTGCTTGCAAATAAACAAATATTTTTTCAAAAAAAAAACAACCCTTTGTAGAATTTACATTCTATTGCTTCAGCAGGGGTACAGCAAACAACTCAAATGCAAAATAAGTAAGCCTATTTACAGTGTATTGGAAGATGAAAGTCCATTTTAAAATAAAGGGGCTGGGGAGATTGTTCAGCAGTTCAAGGTACTTATTTGCAAAGCTTGGGTTCAATTTCCCAGCTCCCATGTAAAGTCAGATGGGTATTCATTTGCAGTGGCATGTGCTCATATACATGCACTCATGTATATAAATTGAAATAAAATTTAAAAACGTTTACCAGGGAGAAGTGGAAAGATTCAAGGCTATTCAATGGTGAAAGCCAGAGAGTGTTCCAGGGGGTATGGATTGCAATTTAAAATACCATGGTCAGTGAGGCTTCACCACAAAGGTAGTGTTTGGAGAGACTTGAAGAAGGTAAGAGATCTGGCCAGGATACCTGGGGGAGCAGCATTCTGGCAGCCACCAGGAGGGAACCTCCACAGGAATGAGCCCAGGGTGTCTTTGCTGTTCTCTTTCACACCCTCAGTGTAGACTTCATTCCTCCCAGCAGAGAACAATAAGGTTCCTAACTGGTTTACTCTTTCCTTTCTTCTTGACACGCCTCATTTCAGTAGACCTGCCTTTCCAGCTACAACACTGTCCCTAAGTACACATGACAAGTATATAGAAAATATTACTCAATCAGGGAACACAGAGAAAGATAGTTTGGTTTTTTTTGTTATTTTGTTTTTGGTTTTGTTTTTGTTTTTTTTTGGTGAGGAGGAGGGTTTCGAAGTAGGGTCTTGCTCTAGCCCAGGCTGACCTGGAACTCACTATGTAGTCTCAGGCTGTCCTTGAACTCACAGTGATCCTCCTACCTCTGCCTCCCAAGTGCTGGGATTAAAGGTGTGCAGCACCACACCTGGCAAAAGCTGTGTTTTTATAGCTTTCCATCCAGGATCTATTACACAGTGGATCTCAAGGAAGACTCTTAAGACACATTTGTTGGGGTTGGAGATGTAGTTCTGTGGCAAAGCATATACATAGCATGTGTAAGGCCCAGGGTTTCATCACCAGCATCAGGGAGGAAAACAAACAAACAAACAAACAAAAAAACGTTGATAACTAATTGATGGCCTATGTGACCAAAGTCTTTGGTTCTATTTGGGATTTTCATCCTTCAGTTGAATTTATGTCCATAATAGCTACTTTTCCTATTACTGTGACCAAATGCTTAGCAAGAAGCAGCTTCCAGAAGGAAAGATTTAGAATGTGGAGGTAGCTCAGAGAGTACAGTGCTTACTTTAAAGCCTGAGGACCTGAGTTCAATCCCCTAAGCCCACATAAAATGCTGGGTATGGTGGTACTTGCCTGGTGCTGATTAAGGGAGACAGAACAAGTCTTAGAGCTCATTGGCTAGTCAGTCTAGCCTAATTGGTGAGTTCCAAGCTCTGTCACAAAAAGAGATGGACAGCATTCCTAAGGATAGCAGCTAAGGTTGTCGACAGCTTGGCTTTCTCAGGTATGCACACACATGTGCACTCACGTGTCCATCCACATGTATGCCCACACATACAAAAATATATCCATACACACACATTTTTAAAAAGAGGAAAGGAGCCAGGCATATATGGATGCACACCTTTAATCCCAGCACTCAGGAGATAGAAGCAGGAGGATCACTGTGAGTTCAAATCCAGCCTGGGACTATCGAGTGAGTGCTAGGTCATCCTGGGATCAAGTGAGGCCCTACCTCTAAAAACAAATAAACAAAAAAAAAAAAAAAAAGAGGAAAGGCTTTTAGCTCTCCATTCAGTGGATACAGTCCATCATGGCTGACAGACAGGGTTGCAGGACTGTGCATTAGCTGGCTGCATTGTATCTTCAGTGAGGAAGCAGAGCAGTGAGTGCTGGTACTCAGCTAGCTTTCTCCTTACCTCCTTTTCATTCAGTCTGGGACCCCAGGCCACGTGATGGTGCTGCCCACACTCAGGGTGGGTCTTTCCTCCTCAGTTAAGCCTCTCTGGAAACACCATAAACGAGCAGAGTCAGGGGTGTGCCTCCTAGGTGACTCCAAACCCAGTCAAGTTGATGAGAGGATTAACCTCACTGCAGTAAGTAGAATTTAGCATATTATAGGGAAAGGAAAGAAAGAACCACTCAAAACACTGATGGAAACTGGCTAAGCCCACTCAAGAACGAAGGCAGAGACAGAAGCACAAAAGAGGAGGGTGTGAGGCCTTCAGGACTGATGCTGGAGTGTGTCTGTGGGACGCTTGGTGACACTGGGTCCAACTTCATTTCTCCCAGGGTTCAGGGTGGCCTCCATTCTTAAGGACAATCTGATTAATATGACGTCTGCAAAGTGAAATCATAAAGCACACCAGAGCTCTGCAATTTGTACACTTTAACTTTAAAAACACAAGCTATAAATCATGTTTATCACCATATGGAAGTCATTATGGAAAGTAGGAGACAGATAAAAGTGAAGGAATAAAAATGAGGACTTCATCTGTCTGGAGTCTAAGTCATTTATTATCACCCAGCTATGTACACACTTTAAAAACCATGACAAGCAAAATTACCCAACTAGAAACACGCTTCTGCCCTAATTAGATGGAATTTTATCTTATCCGTGTGAGAGAAACAGTAAGTTTTCTAATTGGAGGTGGAGGAAACCTACATTTTTCTTTCGGATTTGGCTTTCGTGACAGGCAGGTGTTTTGTTGTTCATCTGTGTTGGGGGGAGTATCTCGCTCTGATAATGTTGCTATGTTCAGCAGAACACATTTGAGTGTAACTAGCTAAGGGACCCATCTGCTCAGTCATCCATCCACTTGTGGCCCTGTCATATATGCTGTGACAATGACACAAGACAATGGCTAGGGCTGTGGCTCAGTGGTGGTGCACTTGTCTACCATATGCAAGACCCTGAGTTCAGTTCCTAGCACCACCAACAAAACACATACAGAAACGACAAGCGTGAACGAGGGAGCCACGGCCCCTTCCCTCAGGAAACTAGTAGCCTGGGGAAGGACACAGTCCCTTAAACAAGTAATTTTATAAGTAAACATTGAAATGGCAGCTAAGTATAGGGAAGAGGTTTAGAAGGATTCCATGTGAGCCCTGCATGGGGATCCAGTGAGGTCGAGCTGTCTTAAGGCAATGATGGTTCAACAAAGCCTCAGTGGTGGAGCAGTGGGATTTAGTTTGGATATGAAGGAGGTCTAGTATGACCTCACGGCAGGAAGGGGCTTAGTGATTACACGGAACTCAAAAGCCATTTGTATGCTGGGGAAATTAGTGAGGTAGAGGATTACAGTATTTCCCAAAGAAACAGAGCCTGTAGTGTGTGTTATAGAGAGAAAGGGAGTCATTATGAGGAATTGATTCACACAAGGGTCTGCAGGGTGCATCAGCAAGCTAGAGACCCGATGGCTTGGGTCCACTCTGAATCCAAAGGCCTGAGAACCAGGAGATCCAATGGCATGGTTTCAGTCTAAAAGGTAGCAGGTTTTCCGTTCAAGTCTGAAGAAAGGAAAATGCCAGGATCTCCATCTGAAGGCATTGGCAGGGAGGAGTTCCCTTCTTCCAGAACAGACTACTGGTTCAATTTGACCTTTATCTAGTTAGATGAGGTTTGCCTATTTTAAGATTAGTAATCTACTTTGCTTGATCCATTAACTTAAATATTAATCTCATCCAAAAATACACTCATGGGAACACTTACAATGTGTGATCAACTATCTGGTTGCCTTGTCCCAGTCAAGATAATGCATGAAACTCACCATTATTGCAATGATAAAAAGAAAATAAGGCTGGATGATTTGATATTAATACAGAGATGCATAGAGACCTTTCAGCAATGTTAGGATTTTGATCTTTCTTCCAGCACGTCGGATACCCCTTGAAACACTAAACAAGGAGAGGAATACTGTGATAAATATTGGGGCAAGATTGCTTAGGTAGCTGGGTGTGGGATAGATAGGTGGGGGGGAAGCTCGAGGAAATCCCCACAGGAGTGACATTTAAGGTAGGTCTTAAAGGTTGAACAGGATTTAGACATTTGGATAGAAGTAAAGGGCGTTTCAAATGAAGAGACTGCCATTACCAGAGGAATTAAGATACTAGCTGAGGGTTCAGTGACTAAATCACCTTGACAATGGGTCATGAGAGCAATATGAAATGAGCATAGCAAGTGGCTGGTGGCCAAGTCAAAGAGGCCCGTCAGTAATGGGTAAGGAACCCTCCGCTTTACTCTATAGCTAATGAGGAGAACTAGTGGTAAATTTGAGTGAGGAAATAGAAAAGGATCTGGGATGTAGCTCAGTTGGTAGAGTTCTTGCCTAGCCGACATGAAACCCTGGCTTCTATCCTCAGCACTGCATAAGCTGCCTCAGCTGGGCATGGTGGCACGTGCCTGTGACCACAGCACTCAGGAGGTGGAGGCAGAAGGATAAGAAGTTCAACGTCATGTTCCGCTCCATAGTGAGTTAAAGGCCAGCTGGGGATTCATGAGACTCAGCCTCAAAAGCAGAAAAGTGACTGTCGATGACAATGGACTCATGGCCAGGGCAGAGAACACTGGAACAGAGACTGTTGAGGACAAAAGGGGAAGAGGTGGAAGGGATACAAAGGAGGAAGCAAATTTGGCGGACTTATCTGAGGTTCAATGACCAGATCTTAGCACGAGATCAGACATGAAGCATGAAGAAAGGGAAGGAGTGAAAACTAACTCTGCATTTCTGACCTCAGCAGTCAAGTGCAAAGTAACATCCTCAACCAGAAGCAGATTCAGAAAGAAGAAGGGAAGGAGGGGGAGGGGTGCAAGAAGAGATGGACAGAGGGAAGAAAAGGAAGATGGAAACTTTCAAGCTAGACATGTTGAACTGGAGATGCTTAGAGAGCATCCAGGTAAGATGGTTCGCATTTACAGGTCTAGAGCCCAGAACAGACGTGGTTAGAAATAGAGACAAACTCAGTGAAATAAAAGACAAATCTCATTGCCAGGGATGGGTCATCCCCCCCACCAACACACAGTGAGTTGTTTGTTGGTCAGTGAGGCCCAGGAGCCCCCTAAAACTAGGTTGCCCAGGAGAACTAGATAGTAAGACTTATTATTGCTGAGGCCTCCCAACCATGCGTTCTTGTTTGAGCCAGAGTCTCTTACTGACATTGGAATTTGCTGCTTTTCACAAGCCCTGGCCTCCACTCTCTTTGTGGGACTCTGGTTACAGGCATGTTATGTGGGTTCTGGGGGCTGGAACTGAGCAGTTTCAGGCTCCCTCTCCCCCTCATGCTTATGTAGGAAGAGCACTTAACCACTGAGCCATCTCTCCAGTCCAGTCTTAGCTTTTTTAAAGAAAAATTATTTACTTATTTTTTTGAGATTCTGGGGGGAATCAAATCTAGGGCCTCATATAAGTTAGGCAATGCTCTACCCCAGCCCTATAATCCAAAATATTTACTCTCTGGCTCTTTCCAGAAAGTTTGCTAACCTTTGAACTGAACAGTGGAGGGAAGGGAGAGGCACAGTAGAAACCAAGAAAAGACCAGCCCAAGTGAGCTGCAGAAGACCAACCCTCTCCTCCCTCAGCTGGAACTGAGATTGTACCAGGGAACAATCTGGAAAGCAGACAGCAGTAGACACAGGCATGTGCTCTTCAGAGGCCCAAAGAAGAACTGCAGAGCGTGGGGTCCTTTACATAGAGATCCTCCCACATTCAGATTTTTACTACTGCTGTTGTGTTACGTTCATGTCTTTTCCTATTAACTTTGAAAATGTTCTTTTAAATCCACTGTGCCGTTTAGAGTTCTCCTTCCCTTCCCCTGATCGCTGAAGCAGAGTGACATTTTTCCCGACAGTGTTGGCTCATTATTTTGCTCCTGGAATTGTAAATTCAAAGATCAAACAGCAGAGTCTGTGTATTCCAAGGAGTGGGGGTGGGGTGGGGGATTCAGAGGTGCCCTGCAACAAAGGAGGCAAATAACTTAAAACCACATCATACAATCCAGGCCTATGGTATGGGACGGATGGGACTCTGGATTGTTCGAGTCTCTCTGCAGAACAGAGGAAGGAAATATTTTCAAATGCGATTATGCTCTTTTCCCCTAGTTCTTATTATGAGACCTTCCTGAAATGAACTTTAAATATTGCAGCCCCTTTCATAGCGGTGAATAAGCTTCAGCAGGCAGGAGTGCTGCGGGGAAGTGGTTTCATTGTGGGAAGCATGAGAGGCAGAGGTTGGGTAAATAGTGAATCCTTGGGGGGCCCTTTGGCTGGGTGAACAATGGAGCTGTGAGGCTCAGCTGTGTGCATTAAGGGATGGGCCCTTTAAAAAGCGATTGTGCCCTATCAACACATTAATTAAGGTTTTTTTTTTCTTCCAAAGACATTCTTTGAAATGGAAAGTCTTCTGCACTCTTTGTCCCCAATGAGAAAATGATTGACAATTCATTATTGTATATAGAAGAAAAATTATCCTGGAAGTGAGGAAAGTCACAAAATAAAATCATGCAAGAATTCTTTACAATGCTAGACTTTCTTTCTCTGCAGAATTTTCCAAGGGAAAGTGATCTATATCATTCAGCCCCCGACACTGAAATAGCAACAACAACAACAATAATAATAAACGTCTTTAATCCCAGTACTGGGAGGCTGACAGGTAGGAGGATCGCTGTGAGTTCAAGGACAGCCTGAGACTACAGAGTGAATTGCAGGTCAGCCTGGGCTAGAATGAGACCCTACCTCAAAAACCAAAACAAAGGGGGAAAAAAGAAGTCTCTCTAGTTTCTAACTATTGTAGTTTGACTCTGAACTGCTTCCTGGGTTCATGGGTTTGCATAGCTGCTCCCCAGCTAGTGCTGCTTTATGGGGAGGTTGTAGAGCCTTTAGGAGGTGATGGCTGGCCAGCAGCAGTAAGAACATATGTCAGTTACTTCATTGTTGCTGGGACAAAATACCTAACCAGAAGCAGCTTACAGAAGGAAAGGGCTTGAGTTTGGCTTACAGTTTTGAGGGGAAGTTTCATCATGGTAGGGAGGCAGGAAGTTGATATCACCTGTCACCAAAATCAGTAAACTGAAAGTAAACTGGGCTTGAAGCTGGACTACTACTATTATAGCAAAATGAGCATGAGCTCACTGTCCCCTCCCCTATATTCATTGTTACATTCTGCAGACATTTGTTGGCCTCAGATAGCCAGCATAGCATGAGGTGAGAGACGACCATAGCTTTGAAGTCCTGTGAGACAAAAAAGGATCTGCTTTAACTGTGATAATGAAGTTAGGAAAAGATGAGGCCAGAGGATACCTGGGGAGGATTACCTGAACTTCCTGGAACCCATTGTAAATGTGTGAGTTGCTGGGTGCTTGTAATTTACATGCCTAATGTCAGTACACATCTCTGTGCCCTACTATAAAATCTCTTTGTAACTGGGGTTCCGGGCCAAAGCTTCATTTATGCTTGGACTGCCCGGCCCGGGTGTAAAATTGAAACTTCCCTCTCCTCTTGCTGAGAAGGCTTTGTCTGTTTCATACTGGGAATCTCTACAACACTACCACACCCCAAGGACCACCCCTCTTGGCACAGTTCCTTCAGGAAAAGTTCACCTTTCTGTCCACAAGTTCCCTAACAGCACCACGAGCTAGGAGTTAAGTATTCAAACACCCACAAGGACAGGCTTTGAAGATTATTCTTGCTCCTGGTTCTGGCCTGATTGTTCTGCTTCCTGGTCTCCTCCCATGAGGGGAGTTTCCTCCACATGTCCCAATGTCTTCCCTGTCATAATTGACTGAAATCTCTCTGAAACTGAGCCCAAAATAAGCCTTTCTCCTGTTTTTCTGTCAAATATTTGATTTTGTCACAGCAGCATAAAAGTAACTAATTCCCTAGCTATGACAGTTCATTTTGTCTACTTGATGGGATTTAGAATCACAATGGAAACAAATCTCTGGGTGTGGCTGTGAGGGAATTTTTAGATTAGGTTAATTGAGGTAGGAAGAGCCGCCCTAGCTGCAGGTGATACCATTCCATAGGCTGGAGTCCTGGACTGGAGAAGAAGGAGAAAGCAAGCTGAATACCAGCGTTCATCTCTCTGCTTTCTGACTGGCCTGACCGTGACCAGCGGCTTCAGGCTCCTGCGCTCTGTCTGCATCTGCTGGTCACACAATGAGGAAGGGAACTAAAACATGGGCCAATTAACTTTTCCAGTCAGGGTTTGAGATGGACAAGCACTGGATCTCTTCATTTGTCCCCTTTGATAGGTGTCCCCCACTCTCATTCTCAATGTTGGGGTTCCTCAAGACCCTCTGAGTATCAGATGACATATGCAACTGCTCCCCCAA
>PVHP010017943.1:0-33920 GCA_004024765.1 Zapus hudsonius | reverse complement strand
CCCTCTAGGAAGAAGTGGGTGGACGTAGGACTAGGCTTTGGAACTGCACGGACCAGCCTGTCTCTGCCTCCTTGGAAAGAGATTATCTGGGGAAGAAGGTGTCCTGCCTGGTGGAGGGGTGACCATACCTGCATGTGAGCTAGGGCATGGGATTCAGGTGGGCCTTACTCTCAGGCTTCCAGCTCCCCTGGCCCAGGTATGGTGGGGCCGAGAGAGGCCTGGGCTAATCTGAGATCTTGGGGTTGAGGCCTAAGTCTGCTCTGGTGGGAGGTGGATCAACTCTGACCTGGCAGTATGGCCCAGTAGCTCTGAAATCCCTTCCACCAGCACTGTCCCATGACACTGTGGGGCCAAGGACAGGGCAGGGTGGGAAGACCTGGGGTCTGAGCCTGTGGCTCCAAACTGCATTCAGGGACACATTGAATGCAAATTTCTCACAATAATCTCCTTCTCTACTTCAACTTGGTTACTTAGCCTATACCTTTCTTCTTGTCTATTTCCTGTTTCGTCTCAATAGCTCCGTCTCTGTTTTGCTCTCTCTCCTCTCTCTCTTTTTTGTCACTGTGTCTCTGGGTTTCTCTCCCTATCTCTCTGTCTCTGTATACCTCCATCCCTGTTTCTATCTCTATTTCTGTCTCTGTCACTGTCTCAGACACTGTCTCCTTCTTCTCTATGTCTCTGTCTGTATATCCTTGTCTGTGTCTCTCTGGCTGTCTCTGCCTATCTCTGTTCCTGTCAATCTCTGACTCTTTCAGGCACATGGAAGTCGGAGAGGACCAGCCCTGCAGAATGGCCAAGTGGCCACATGGTGGAGCCCTCACTGCATTTGTGAGAGTCAGGGCCAGAAGGAAGGGCTCACCAAGGGACCAGGGATCAACATGTTGCCAGTGAGGCTGGTACCGGGAACACCCAGCTCCACTGGAATACCCCCAGGGAGCCCAGACTAATCCATAGGACCTCAGAAGGGAAACTGGACACCTCAGAAGGCACCATCATCTGGCTGGGGCAGGCAAGGAGGAGTTGACCAGACCTAGAGCTAAGCAGTGTCCTCCAGAGGTGTGAATACCACAGGCAGGGAAGCCTCAGCTGGGGTGCCACACGGAGGGAGAATCTGTGGGTCTCCTATCCAGGCCCACCTGAGGATATGGCCATGGGGCTCAGACCAGGAGACAATGGGTCTGAGGAGACAGGGCTTGAAGACAAGTGGCCACAAGCACATGCACATCTACACAGGCCCACATTTCACATATGTCTGCAAAAACAAGTGCTTGTGTGTGTGTGTGCGCGCGCGCACACACACACACACACACACACACACACACACACCCCTAAACATGAAATCAAAGTCAAGTGCACACCTGCTATTCACACGTGCATATGTGCCTCAGGGCAGAGGGGTAGGCCTGTGGCCTCCTACCTAGCTAAACATACAATCACATCATGAGGAATAGGAGAGAGTATTATCTCAGACCTCTGATGCCACAATGTAGGGGGAGGGAGATGAACACTTCACACACCATCCCTGGACCTCATGCATCTAGACTACAATTGGGGGGGGGTGCTCTGGCTTGTGTGCTCCCATTACACTCTCCCCACAGCCCCCACTTCACGCAGACCCCTTCAGAGCCCTTGCCCCTGTCTTTCTTTTCGAGAAAAGCCAGCTCAGGGCACAGTGGAAGGGGTTCAGCAGGGACCCTTCTGCCTCAGTTGGCTGGGCCTCACTGAATATCTGGACACTGGTATGAGTTTGCTACTGGAGTGTCCTCAGACCCCAGGGGGGCTGGCTGACCTTGGGAACCCAATGGATAGCAGACAGAACCTGCCTGATGGTGCCTGGGAGCTAGACCTGGTCAGGGTCTTCACCTGGGAATAGGAGACCTCCTCCTGAGATTTGTTCATAGGCAGATGTGCCACTCCTGGTGTGTAGATGGATGCCTCGCAGCCCTGCACCCCATGCTTGGGATCCTCAAGGTCAGGAGCAGCCCTCCTCTGCCCAGGACTTCTTGTGGCAAGAACTCTTTCTAGAGCCTTTGATTACCTGCCCCCCCCCCCCATCAAGGTTCTCCGGGACTGAGTATAAAAAGACTGTCCTGCCTGGGCCCCAGGGGCCATCACTTCCAGTGGACCACCTGACGGAACCACTGATCACAGGGTTAGGGTAGCCCCCAGGGTATCAATTCTGGGTTTTTCTGCTGCATACACAAGCCTTCGTCAAGCACCTACTCTGAGTGTAGCAGAGTGACACCATAAAGCGTCCAGCCACAATGAATCATCTACTTTCCAACCATTCCTGGGGCCAGCCAGTGTGACCGCAGGGGCCCGAAATGGTTGCTGGATCTCCTTTGTCCTCACTTGCTTCATCTTGCCCAGCAGTGTCCCCTCCTGAACCAAATGAGTTCAGGGCTCCTTTGAGAGGCCCAAGTCTCCCAACATAAAAGATGGGCCCCTCCTGTTTCAACTAGAAACAACAGTGGGAGGGAAGTTATCCTTCTGCTTGGAGAAAGCATGCTCTTGAGCAAAGCAAAGCATAAAATGAGCTTGGAGACGAGGCGTGAGGCTGAGGAGGGGGTCCAGACTGCAGGGTGTGTATAGTAGCCTTGGCTCAGTTCATCCCTGACAGTGGCCTCAGAGCTGAAGCACCTGCCCTGCTTGCTACAGAACAAAGCCCCCAGGCTGGGATGGCAGCAATAGATGAACCTTTCTCCTTGCTTCGGGGGGTGGATTTCTAGATCAAGGTATGGGCAAGAGGGCTCCTAGTGAGTGCTTCTCCCTGGCCCACAGCACTGCCTCTGGGATATGGCCTCAATATGGGCTCCTCTCCGCAGACCTGTAGGCCCAGAACTGTCTGCCATCATGTCTGACAAGGACACTGATCCCAAGGGACCAGGACTCTCCCCTCCCTAATCTTCACTGACCTTCAAGACTCAGGGCCTCAGCAGTACCCTCATGAGCTCACTGCCCTATCACCATCCGACATGTCTTCCTATACCTCCCCAGACAGCTGAGGCACACCAGGCAGAGTGGGGGTGTGTGCCTGAATGGCTGGGAAATGAGCCTGTGTCAGGGCCCCTTGCATTCCTAGACCCTCCCCTCACCTGCTTGTTCCTTCTTCCTTCTTCGGGTACTCGTGAAGACTTCCCCAGCACCCCAGGAGTGGATGGGAAGCATCTAAACGCAACACAGATTTGGAATCCCACAAATCCAGCGCTCTACAAAAGTGAAACTTAAGTAATTTCTTTGCCTACGTAGTCTTGTGATGTGGTGTGCACATGTGTGTGCGTGTGCCGATCTAGGCACCTGTGCACAGGTGTGCAGAGGGCAAAGGGGACCTTTGGTGTCTTCTATTGCTCTTCCACCTGTTTCCTTGAGACAGAGTCTCTCCCTGAACATGGGGCTACCATTTTCAGTCAGACTGGTTGATCAGAGAGCCATAGGACTCTGCTCCACTCAGCACTGGAGTGTTGGCCACACCTCGCTTTGTATATGGGTACTAAGGATCGGACTCAGACCATCTCAGGTCCTCATGCTTGCGTGGCAAGCGCTCTTACCTGCAGAACAATTCTGTCAGCTGAAGATAAAGTGAGCTTTAAAAAATTTTTAACATTTTTATTTATTTGCAATTATATGTGTGTGTGCATGCATGAGCACACACACCAGGGTCTCTTTCCACTGCAAATGAATGCCAGAGGCTTATGTCATTTTTTTTTTTGCATCTGGCTCTGCATGGGTGCTGGAGAATTAAATCCAGGCCATCAAGCTTTGCAAGCAAGTGCCTTTAACCTCTAAGTCATCTCCCCAATCCCCAAATTAAGTATTTGTAAATATCTGAATAAATAAGATAGCCCAAGAACTCAAATGTCACAGCTGACAAGAACATTGGGATCTAGTTCTTGTCCAGGTGTTCAGTGAGCGGTGACATTGAGTGACTAGGTAAATGAAGAGAGATGACACAGAGGTAAATAAATGCATAAATACCTACACGGAACACCAGTGGAGGGAGGGATGGATAAATAGTGGTTAGATAGATGCATAGATGGTGTAGTCAACTTTCTCGTTGCTGCATGGAAAGAACCCAACCAAAAATGGCTTGTGGAGGAAGGGGTTTATTTTGACTTACAGACTCGAGGGGAAGCTCCATGATGGCAGGGAAATGATGGCATGAGCAGAGGGGTGGACATCACCTCCGCCACAGCACTGCAAACAGCGGCAGGAAAGTGTGCCAAACACTGGCAAGGGGACGCTGGCTTATAACCCCCATAAGCCCGCCCCCATCAACACAGCTCCAGTGAGGTTGTAAAACCCAAAGTGCCATCGGCTGGGGGCTGATCATTCAGAGCACATTCGTTTGTGGGAGACACCTGGATCAAACCATGACAGATGGGTAGTTGGTATGTGGATGGATGGATGGAAGGTGGTTAGAGGGGTGGATAGATGGATAGGTGGGTGGGTGGGTAGTTGGATGGATGAAGTGATGGGTGGATGACTGGTTGGCAGGGTGGGTGGATGGGTGGATGGGGTGGCTATGTGCATGGATGGATGGATAGCTGGGCAGATGGGCGGGTTGTTAGATGAATGAGAGGTGGGTGGGTGAATGGTTGGAAGGATCGGATGGATGGATGTGTAGGTGGGAAGTGGATGAGTGGACAGTTGGATGCGCAGGCCCACACAGCATATCCCTGAAGAGGACTTGTCACTTGGGGATCCTGGGAACTGTCTGCTCGTCTGTGTCCCCTTATCTTCTAGGCCCAGAGGAAAGGTCATCTCCTTCCAGGAAACTTTCTCCGAAGAGGAAGGCTACCTCTTACAGACAGGAAAATCCTCCCGTAGGTCTTTACCACTTGGTCTGTCTTGGATGTTCACCAGACCATTTCCAGTAGAGCCTACAACATGGTACCTACACAGGGAAGTTGAGGCCAGACCCCAATCTCTAAGCACAGCTCCTAGAGGGGTACAAGAGTATGGAAGGAACAACTCTACAAACTTTAGGTGGCTGCCCCACCTGCTCAGTCTTAGCCCAGCCTGAAGGAGCCACCTGGTAGGACTCCTTCAGAGAACCCAGACTTACACCCATAGCAGGGTATAGCTGCTGGGGCCAGGGCATCAAGGGATGGAGCTCGAGAAATCCTCAAAGGTTGTCTCCCCCTCCCCCTCCATCTGATCCTCATCATCTGTGAGAGTCAAAAAGTGGGTGCATATTTGGGTTAGATTGGGGAGTGAAACGTGTGCAAAAAGTGTGGAGGGGCCATCCAGATGTGTCTGCCTTTGCCTGGGTCCATATCCCAGAGTCAAAGAGCCCAGAGACCTGGGTAAGGGGTCTTCTTCAGAGACCAGAGGGCACATCCCTAGACCTGCACTGCTGGAGGCTCTTTCGCGTGCCATCCACTTGAAGACCCATTAAGACCTATAGTCAGCCTCACCCTGTCAAAGTCTTGTGCTGAGCTGTTTAGGGGTGGGGCATGGAGGTTGCTGGGGCCTGGAGGGCAAAGGAGCCCACAGCCAGTAAGTAGTCTTGGCTAAGCCTTTTCCAGGGTCCCCACGCCTGAGCCTGGGCCTCCTTGGCTAGGTGGGCAGTGGTCCTGTAGGGCCACCCTGGCACAGAAGCCTTTAACCGTGAACCATAAAGAGGCCACCTGCTTTTTTGATTTTGCACTTTTATAGCAAATGAAGAGATAAGTCAGCTTTGATGCAGGTTCTGTTTTATTGGTATAAGCTTTTATTCCCTCGCTGTTCGGGGGAACAAACGGATTTATGGCCAGCTCCCCATCTCCGGCAGCATGGGTGGGGTGACAGACGGCAGCTCTGAGAAGGGACCTCCTGGTCCTGGCTTCTCGCACCAGTGAGGGGCCAGTGCCTAAGCCAGCCTGTGGTGGGGACAAGTACCCTGGGGCATCAGCCTCTCAAACCTTCTCCCGACCTCTCCCCTCCCTACCCTGGGACTGGATGGTCCCACTGGCAGAGGCTTCTGACCCAAAGTCTCCAAGTCTTTTTTTTTGGGGGGGGGGTCAAGGTAAGGTCTCGCTCTAGCCCAGGCTGACCTGGAATTCACTATGTAGTCTCAGGGTGGCCTTGAACTCATGGTGATCCTCCTACCTCTGCCTCCCCAATGCTGGGATTAAAGGCATGCACCCCCATGCCTGTTTTGGCAGAGTGGGGTTTTTATCCACAGGTATGGATAAAATGTCCACATATCCACAGGTATGGAGCTGATCCTGTGGCCCTGGGGCTGGGTCCATGGAGGCTCCAGGCGAGCTGGTGAACCCCAGTGTAGATACAGACTGACGTCGGCTACAAGCAGACAACAGGCTAGCTAGCGCCAGCTTCAAAGGGCCAAGAAAGCCTCAGGACCACACCTAGCAACATGTTGGGGACATCAAAGGGCTCCACCCGAGGAGTGGCAGGAGTGGCGGGTGGCCCAGACAACTGAGGAGCCACACAGAGCTCTAATCCAAAGGGAGTGGCTGGGATGGGCCCAGGTAGGCCAGCCCCACCTGCGGGGGCCAGCAGAGGCCTCCGTAGTGCCCAAGGCCTCTTCTTGAAGTTGCACCTTTGGGCCTCTTGAAACACTGTGGAAGTGGGGTCCTGCTTCTTGGGTGAAAGCTGAGCCCCTCACCTCAGAGGCATTGAAGAGCAGAAAACACTGAGAGACTCCTGGAACCAGCCCACTTCCATCAGTTAGGAGTAGGATTCGGTCAGCTTTGGGGCCTCAGGGAAGACTGCTGGCCACCCAGCGCACCCTCCATAGCCCTCTCCCAAGGTGATGCAAAGCCCAATCCTCTGAATGGCATTTCTACCTCCTTTAGCCCATGGGGATCCTCAGTCAACTCGCGAAAGCAGCAGAGATGCGGTGACCTCCACCATGGGAAGGCCATACTCTGGGATGGACTTGAGTCAGAGCTCTGGCCATTTCCGGCCCAGTCTCCTCTGGCTAGCATGGAGTGAGAGGTCTTGAGGCAGGAAACCCAGGGACTGTCCACTTCCCATAGCACAGGGGCCTTGAAGGAAATGACTTGGCTAAGGTGTGACCCATTATCAAGTTCACACCGCCACAAAAGCTCTCAAGAAGGGTCTTCTGGGACCCCAGGGCCAGAGGTCAGGAGCTGGTGACATTCACAAGGTCACATACAGAAGACCCAAGGATCCACCTTTCTCACTGGAAGCTTTTGCTTTGGTTCTTTACCCCCCAACCCCAGGACCAAGAGTCCAACTGGCTCCAAGGTTCATTCCTAGGATATCTATCTCATGGAGTTCCCACTGGGGTGGGATTCTGCAGCGTCCATGTATGGGCTGGGCCCGAGGGGCAAAGGTCTACATGGAGCTTTCTTCTAAGGATTGAGGCCCAATTCCCTGTCTCCTGCCAGGAAAGAGGCCAGGCTAGATGCTATAGCCAGGGAGTGACAGAAACCCTCTGGCTGCCTACTTTCTGTGTTTCCAGGGCAGAGGGTGACAAATCGCTAATTGGCGTCCAGGGTGGAGCTACACCCAACCTGGCTGTCCTGGGGCTAGTGATTCATGAAAAGCCTACACTCTATGAGCCCCTCAGCTCCTGCCTTCCTACCTCCCAGCCCCCCCCACCCACCATCACCCCTTGACCTTCCCACCCTACAGGATGTTCTCCTTGGGGTTCTGTTTTGCACTAGGTGTCTCCCTAGCAGGGAGAAGCCATACAAAGGCCCCAGGCAACATGCGTGAAGGGCAGAGTAGAGGCCTCCGAGCTGGTACAGAGGCATGTCAGATAGGAGCTTCTGGACTTGGAGAATAAAGCCCAGGCTGGCTCTCACCCACAAAGACCTGGAATAAATGAATGTGATGGTACCAGAGTCCCAGGAAGGGGTTCTCAGCAATATCTACAGATTTAGGGTCCTAGCTTGCCTCCAGATCTGTGGCCAGGCCTGGAGAGGCACCTGTTACCCTCCAAGGAACCCAGGAACCCTGGAGACACCCCTCTCTGATGCTAGGGACCTCAAAGCACAGGCCGTGCGTCCCCCAAGACATGGTGGGCAGAGTTCCCACTGCTTCCCAGTGTCCCTGGGGTGGTCCGGCTCTGCCCTAGAAGTCACCCAAACAGCAAGCTGATTGCTAATCAGAAAATGGGGTCACCCCCACCCTGCCTGGCAGTCATTCTGAGAGAACTCTGGCAATTACTCAGGCTCCGCATTCCAGAAATAACCCATCTTAGGGCTTCCCCATGGGTGACTGGAGGCCAGCAGCTGTTGCTTGTCTCAGCTTGTCCATGGAGAAAGACAGCTGGGCTCCTCCCTAGCCCAGGCTCTTCTGAGCAGAGGCCGGCATCAGCCAATGGCAACAGAGGGCAGAGAGGAATGAGGAGACGATGGGACAGGGAGCAAACAAGCCAGCCAGGAGCAGCCCAAGGCACGGCCAGTAGAGACTAACTAACCGGAGAGGAGGGAGGTCAGCAGGTGCAGGGACAGGCTGAGGAGAAACTGACAGTGTGGTTAAGACCTGGAGATAGGACGCGAGGCCGAAACTGACAGGAAGAAGCTGATGATGACATTGGATGTGATTTGAGGCCAGAGCTGACTGGATTTCAGAGAGAAGTGGGCAGAGCTGGGCATCAGAGCTGTAATACGAGGAGACAGAAATGGGCAGAGGCCACAGGTCTGTGGAGGATTGAGGTAATTGTCCTGTAAGAGTAGAGGGAAGGGCACTCAGAAGATGGGGTGCTGGCAAGACCCCCTTTCCCAGGCATGATCAACCCCTCACAGCTTCAAGGACCCCAAGCATTCCCACTCTGAGGGCAGTGAATCTATCTCTCACTTCTAACCAATAGGATGGAGCAGAAATGATGACATCACCTCCAAGTTTAGGGTATAAAAGGACCTTGGCCCTCCCCGGCTTTCATTCATAGCCTGGCCCAGCCCACAAAGGCCTGGCTGGGGAGCAAAGAAAGACCTGGCTGGTAGGTCTGTCTGTCTCGGCTCATTTTTTTTTCTTTATTGTTCATAATGAGTTACATTGTTTAGTGGGCCAACCATGAGTTGTTATTCCCAATTTCCCGTTGCCCCCCTTCCCCATCCCCAGTCAGCTGAATATCCTTTTTAAAAAATATTTTATTTATTTGAGAGAGAGAGAGAGAGGCAGACAGAGAGAGAATATGGGCTCACCAGGGCCTCCAAGCCACTGCCAATGAACTCCAGACACACGCGCCCGCTTGTGCATCTGGCTGTATATGGGCACTGGGGAATCGAACTCTGGTCCTTCTTCATTGCAGGCAAATGCCTTAATCGCTATGCCATCTCTTCAGCCCTCGGCTCATTTTTGTCCCTGTGCACGGCTCTTACCTACTTGTCATATAAAATCACGCATGTGTTAGCACATGTCTAGTCTGTCTGAGGCTCCTCATGGGTCAAGTCAGGCTGTCTGCGTGGTGGGGACACTCTGCCCACTCACATCTGGAAAGTGGACAGGGTGGTGGTAGCCACCACTCTTGGTGTTCCTCTAAGCCCCCAGGGTGGCTCTGCTTTAATCATGCAAGTCTGGTGCACAGTTCTCCAGCTACACAGGGCTCCACTCCCCAGACCTCCAACTCCAATGTAGGTCTGATGACTCATTGGTATCCAGGTTGGCAGGACAAGACTGCCTGAATCTGGTGGGCTGAGAGGCCAGTGATGGCCCAGGGGACTCCCTGAAGAGTGATCAGTGGAGATGAAGACCCTCCTTTTCCAAATAGTCCTCCGAAATAGAGCCTGCTCAGAGGGGAGTCCCAGGAAGAGCCATAGACAAAGTGCCCTGTCCCCCTATTCCCAAGGCCTGTCCTCTGGGCAAATCCGGCAGGTAGGACCAGGGCAAATGGAACTGAAGTAGGTAGGCCCCAGCTTGGGGACCCAGCCTTTGGGTGTCTTAGGCCTGACCCGATGGCAGGGCTTTGGTGAGCAGGCTTCTGGCGGGAAAGGCCTAGCCAGCTCAGGGCAGTTTGTGGCCACCTTACGGAAAGCCCCCAGCTTGGGCAATTGGCCCAACCCCTGCACCTGTCTCTGTTTGCACAAATCCTGTCCTTAATAGATTTAATAGTGGGACTTTGATGATTGTGCCAGGGCTCCCCACGGCCTGCCCGTGGGCCTCCCAACAAACAGGCCATTGTCTACAACCTCCTGGCAGGCTGGCCTGTGGCCTGTTAATAGTTAAACGGGGCTGGGAGGGAGAAGATGGCCCTGCCTAAGGCCTGGGTGGTGAGCTGGAGGCTCAGCCAGCCTCCACCCATCAGGGAGCTGCTGTCCTGCACTGGGGCCCTCAGTAAGTGGCCAAGAGAGCATGAGGCTTCTCTCTCATCACGATGTCTGTCTGTGACATCTACCTCCTTGGCCGTAGGATGACTGGCCTGTAAGAGCCCAAAGCCACGGAAGATGCTGGAACCCTTCTCTCTCACCCCAAAGGGCAAAAGTAGTCACATGGGAAACAGCCAGTGGGAGGGCCTTATACACGGCTAATGGTGCATCTGACACAGTAGACTGTCACCTACAGCTGTCCGCTCTGGGTGCACAGATACAAGACATAAAAGGGAGACTCCGAGGCACCTGCCCTTGTTCACAGCAGCATTACTCACAAGCGCCAGCAGAGGGAAGCACCTAGGTGTCTGTGAGCAAACAAGAGGCAGAGCCACGTGGTGGAACATCACTCAGACATAGCATGGTGGTGCACACCTGTCATCCCCAAGAGATGGTTCAGTGGGTAACGGTTCTTGCTGCTGAAACATGGGGACTTGAGTTCGATCCCAGCACCCTAGAACCTAGAACCTAGCATGGCTACATATATCTGTAACTTTAGCACTGTAGGTTAGGGGTAGGGGGCAGAGACAGGGTAAAACGTGGTAGCCATCGTAAGGGTTAGGGAACTCCAGGTTTAGTGAGAGACCCCGTCTCAGGGAAATAAGATAAAGAGCTTCCAAGGAGGACACCTAATGTCCTACTGTGGCCTCTGTAGCGTACACAGGGCATGCATATCTACACACTGTGTGTGTGTATACATGCATAGACACCGCTGAACATGTGCGTGCACACACACACACACACACACACACACTTTTTAAAACAAGTATATTAGATTCTAAGATCAGGGGGCTGGAGAGATGCCACAGTGGTTAAGGCCTCCAGTGCTTAAGGCCCCTGGTTCAATTCCCTAGTACCCACATAAGCCAGACCCACAAGGTGATGGTCCTGGCTCTCTCTCTCTCTCTCTCTCTCTCTCTCTCTCTCTCTCTCTATCTCTATCTCTATCTCTATCTCTCTCTATCTCTGCTTGAAAAATAAATAAATAAAATATTTTAAAAAACTGACTAGCCAGGCAAGATGTGCGCAATGGTACAATAGTGGCATAACTGTAATGGGGTTAACCAACTGCTCTTTGACTGGATTTGAGGCCCACTCCATGGGAGGGAATTGAAAACTTAGTCAAAAGCCTATCTATGGCTAGGAAGGCCATAGACCCTGGTGGGAAAGCTACTACTGTTTGGTTCAATGGTCATGTCGTGCCCACCCAATTTCCCTCAAGTGCCCATAGATTAGCGCTATTCGCTTTGGTTAGAGAACCTTCCATTTTGCAGACTGTGGTGACTACCGGCAAGACTCAAACCTCGTATTACACTATGAATAAGTGGCTGTTGAGTGCTTAACACTACATGAGACGTCTCTGTCATGCCCTTCAAGGCTCAGGGAACATTGCAGAAGAGATGGCAGAAAGAATGTAAGAGTCAGAGGATGGGAAGGGGTGCTTTAGTACGCTGTCTTCTGGGCAGGAAGTGGCTGTGGCCATCAGGACCTCACAACAGCTGTTGTTACCTTAACAAGACCTGCACAATATTGGACCCATCAACATGTCATCCTGGATGATGGAAGAGGGAAGAATAAAAATAAGACATCAGGGTCTGGGGAGATGTCTCAGCAGTTAAAAGTGTTGGCTTGCAAAGCCTTTGGGCCCACGTTCAGTTCCCCAGGACCCAACTAAAGCCAGATGCACAATGTGGTGCATGGATCTGGAGTTCATTTGCAGTGGCAAGAGGCCTCGGCACACTCATACTCTCTCAAATAAATAAATACAAAAATTTTAAAGACTTCAAAGTAACAGATGGACTAGTAGGAAAGAAGGGGTTCAGTGGAAGGGGGATAGAAGAGAAGGATAACAAAATTAGGCAAAGGAGGAGATTGGGATCAAGCTACATTCTGTACAGGTCTGAAAATTATCAACAAAAAATTAAAAAAAATAAAACCAAAAGTACGGATATATGTGTATATATATATTATACTAATATATATATATTAGTATATATATTATATATATACTAATATATATATATATATACTAATATATATATATTATATATATATATTATATATATAATATATATATATATATTAGTAGGTCATGAATTAATCCTATCGCTCAAGAGGCTGAGACAGGAGGGAAAAGTTGCCACAATTTTCCAGCCAGCCAAACTATGTAGTGAGTCCCAGGCAGCCTGGGTTGCAGAGTGAAATCCTGTCTCAACAAACAAACAAACAAACAAACAGAAAAAGAATGAGGCTCTGACATATGCAACAGCAGCTGCACCTCCAACACAGGATACTCAGTGAACGGAGCCAGGCATAAAAGGCTACCCACTGCCATTTAATACGGCATGCCAGAAAGGCATGTCCATACAGGCAGGAGTAGAGCAGGATTCCCCAGGGGCTGGGAGAGAGGAGGAGAGGGGAGGAGGAAGGACAGGAGGGTAAAGTGCTCACTACAAACACACATGAGGACCGGAGATTTGATTTTGATCTCTTACTGAACTCTGAATTCTACGCTTCAGGTAAAGGAGCTAGCCAGCAAGCCCCTGGGGTCCTCCTGTTTCCACCTCTTGGGTGCTTGGATTAAAGGCATACAGCATCAAGCCCAGTATTTTATGTGGGTGTTGGAGATTTGAACTCAGATCCTCATGCTCATTTAGCAAGTACTTTACTAGCTGAGCCATCTCTCCAGCCCAGATAACTTTGAAAGAGCATTTTTATTTGTCAGATAAAATTAGGCATGCCTACAGTGTACAGTATTAACAAGAACTGGGTGATCGATGGTGTTTGAGGCACCACTCAGGCTCAACCAAAGAGCTGTGCATTCTAGTTTGCCCAACGAAGAATTTCTCACCTGTCCCTGTCACACAGTGCTGTCACCAGCCCACCACTCTGGGCTCTGCGGTACATGTCTCCTCCCTCCAGGCCCTGTCTATCACTGACCATTTTATCTCCATAGCTTTGTCATTTCCAGACTATCACTTGCTTAATGTAGCCTTCACATGACGGCTGTTCATCTTAGAAATGGCATCTGAAGTCCCTATCCTGGCTACTCAGCTTAGCAATGGCATCCATCTACGGTCCCCACACACCGCCTACTCGGCTTGGCAATGGTATTCAAAGTCCCCACATGCTGAGTGCTCAGCTTCGAACTGGCATCCATCCATTTAAGCTGGTTGACTCAGCAAGAAGCTTTGAAGAACATTCTATATAGATCAGAAGTTTCTGGTATTTGGGACATGCTCTGTTCTTTCTCACCTGTGGTACTTCAGGTGACCCCACACCACTCTCCAACTTCTCTTAGTCCTGGCAATCTCCAGAGCCTGGAAGGTTTGCCTACTCCATCGTCCTGGCACTTCTACCACGGTAGTCCAGCCTGGTCACATCTCCAGTATCTCTGGAATGGTCCCACTGAGAGATCTAGGGATTAACCCCATTATAGTGACCATTCCTCCTCTGCCTCCTTCCTCTACCCCCCCCCTGCACCTCCCTCCCCCAGGCCTCTTCCACCAGGCTGTGAGCTCCTGGCCACAATTTCTCCCAATGGCTCCTGGCTGTCAGGCTGCCCTCTGTCCTCCCTTGAGCCCTGACTCCAGAAGCCAGCACTCTGACTATGGACCCAGATGGGATGGGTTCTCCGGTGAGATGCGAGATCTCAGGGTGGTACCGTGTCTTATAAGCTGCCCCTTACAAATCCCCATGGGCTGTCCATTAGCTGTTCCCATGACTGGGGTCAAAGCTCACTATGAGGAGAGCCACAGATATGAGCTGTGACCTCCCTTCACCCTCCAGCTCTGGCTCTATGGGTCCTCCCGTCCTCCTCTGGAAAATCCAGGTAATCTAGAACATTCCCCAAGGTTTGCCAAATACATGATGTCCGGCACCCACCAGCCTGTTGTCATAGAGTGACATGTCTGTGTGAGTATCTCCTCCACACTGAGGGACCCTGCCAGCCTCTGGTAAAGATGCAGACAGAAAATCACCCCCACCAGCCTCCTGCCTCCCTAGTTTGGGGTGTACAACCAACCTTGGCTTTTCAGACTCTGAAGAACCAGCCTGCATTAGCGACAAGGCCCTTACACATGCTACACCCTGGCCTGAGTTAACCCTATCTGATCCTCTGTGATTGCTGCTTCCTCAGAATTCTCCTAGTGCCACAGCACATACTGCTCACCACTCAGCATGGAGGCAGTGAGGGACTGGAGGCTTGAGCAGGTTTGAGGTGGCAGACCTTGTGTCCATTGTCCTCCTGAACGATGATTTCTATGGGTCTCTCCATCCCTGACCTGGCTGCGTCCCAGACATATAGTAGGTCTCCAGCAAATGTCAGTGACCAGAGGGCTGTTAAGCAAGCAGCTGGATGTCCCCTGGAGACACAGAAAAGGGCTCTCTCCATATGACCTGCTGAGCTCAGGAAATGCTCAGAGTACCATGGTCCCTTCCTGCACCAAATCCCAGGAAAGGACGGCCCCCAGGACAGCTCCTAGGACTGAGTCTGGGATCGAAGCAGGAATGGGGCTTACGGGGTGGCCATCATGGGAGCAAAGTCTCCTGGGGTTTGGGAAGGGGTCTGGAGCTGCATCTTCCCTTTTTTAATCTCCAAATTGTCACCAGCTACTAACAAGCAGGGACTAGGATGTGGACAAGTGTGAAGTTAGCCCAGGTCTTCATCTAGCATGGCCACACAGAGAGACAAAGGAAGACACTACCCAAATCAGGAGACAAGCCATCTGTGCCTGGTCTGTACAGCCACATTGAGGTGCACAGGCACACATGGCTACTTGAGGCTAACACAGCCACACGTGGACACACACAGGCACACACCACACACGGGCAGACAGCATGTCACACACAGTTAATGTATTGCCATACACGGGCATGTACAAGCATGGAGACACGTGCCCAGCCCTCTCAGCCACACGCAAGTACCCACACTCCCAGCCACACCCACGGGGCCCAGCAACGCCCAGCCGCTCCTGCAACAGGTGCCCACAGGCAGTGACAACCCTACAACCGCCCAGGCGCACGTCCTCAGCCGTGTCCACCCAAGCGGACAGGTTCAGACAGATACTGCTCTAAGGCAGCAAGCATGCCTAGAGCCTGCCAGCAGGGACCAGGAGGCCATGGGCATGCGGATGCCCCACCTGCTCCCACCTTCCATGGCCAGTGGAGTGGAGCCAACTAAGCAGCCTTTGGGAAGGGCTGTAGATTCTGTGACATGTCTCCCCAGGGCCACAGCAGCTGTCCCAGACAGGCCTATGCCTGGCACATCCAGGGCTCCCTGAGGCTCTGCCCAGGTATCTAGTCTTGGAAGCTTCCAAATCTCACACAAAGGCCCATGATACTGGGAGGGCCTGGAGCTGTCTGTCCTGCTGGACGCCATTGGTGCAGCAGCTATCTGTCATACTCTATGCACCCAATAGGTTGGCTACTAACTGCCCCCATTGTCCCTTGAAGTAGCTTGTTTTAGACAAACAGACTGTGGCAGCCTGGTGAACAGCCAGCTCTTCAGGACAGCTAAGGAACAGTGCGCACCCTGGAACAGATGTGTCTGCTGTGGACATCATTCCCCTCCCCCACTTCTTTGCTTTATAGGCTTTCCCCTCTCCAGAGGACACCCTCAACGAACATATCCCACACCTCAAATCCCAATCTCGGGCCTTACTTTGGGGTGTGCAGGGGAGGAAGTTCTAAGCAGCTGATGCTGGACAGGTTGCTAGAAACTAGCCCTAAGGTGGCCCTGTATTATGCCCTCCCCAGAGAACTCTGTTTGGGGTTTGGAAGCAGATCACCATAGGCCTTGCTGCTGCCTTGTACTGAACAGAGGGGCCACCTTGGTGCCTTTGAGAAGGATAGAGAACCCCCATGCAAAGGGGGAGTGGGGAGGTCAGTGCTGTTGAAGGCTGACTTGGCTCCTCAGTTGGATCTGCTGAGGAAAAAGAGAGACAGAGATGGAAGGCTAAGGCCAGGCCCAAGCTGGAAAGCAGGCTGGACTCCACATGGCCAGGACACTGGAGAGACATGAGAAGTCCCAAGACCCATGCCCTCCAGAGCTCTAAGCCCCACTCCCTGAATCCTCTGGGCCTGTAGAAACGCCATGCCTCCTTCAGAAGACAGGAGCCACAGGCTGCTCAAAGCTGGTACAGGGACACAGGTAGCTATGAGGCTGTCTGTGCCTGCCCTGTGCAGGGTACAGCCCCTTCCACTCTTGGCCCCCAAACCCAACACACCGCACTTCTTAAAGCCAGGTAGGCAATGTCATCACACAGTTGTGTGAAAGCCCAACTCTTATGCTGAGGCACTCAGAATCAGGGTCTGGAGAGATGGCTCAGTGGTTAAGGTGCTTGCCTGCACTCAGAATGTGGATGTGCTTGGAGACAAAGTCTTTAACGAGGTCAGCAGGTAAAATGAGGTCACTAGGGCTGGGGAGCTGGCTCAGTGGATAAAGCACTTGCCATGAAGCATGAAGACCCAAGTTCTGATCCCTAGTACTCATTTAAATGCCATGGTGGGCATGGTAGCCAACTGTAATCTCAATGTGTGAAAAGTGGAAATAAGGCAAGCTGTCTAGATAAACTAGATCAACCAATGAGCTCTGAACTTAAGCTGGAGATCCTACCTCAGTAAGTTAGATGATAAATAGATAATGACTAGATGGATGGATGGATGGATGGACGGATGGACAGACGGACAGACAGACAGACAAAGAGAGACATAGATACATAGATGACAGATAGGAAAGTGATTGAGGAAGATAGGTGGATGGATGGACGGACGGACGGACAGACAGACAGACAAACAGAGACATAGATGACAGATAGGAAAGTTATTGAGGAAGATAGATAGATGGATGGATGGATGGATGGATGGATGGATGGATGGATGGACGGACGGACAGACGGACAGAGACATAGATACATAGATGACAGATAGGAAAGTGATTGAGGAAGACACTCAACATCAACCTCTGGCCTTCAAATGCACATACTACACAGGCAAACAAACAAACAAAAACCACAGAAGAGGGGCTGGGTTAAAGGCAATTGCTTATAAAGCCTGCTGGCCAGGGTTTAATTCCCCAACTGCCTGTATAAAGCCAGACATACACACACACAAATATTTTTAAATATTTCTTTATTGTGAGCACACAGAGAGAAGGAGAGAATGAGAGAGGAAATAGGTATGTCAGGACTTCCTGCCATCCAAACTCCAGCTGCATGTGCCACTTTGTGCATCTGTCTTTATGTGGGTACTGGGGATTTGAACCCAGGCCACCAGGATTTGTAAGCAAGTACCTTTAATCCATGAGCCATCTCTTTAGCCTTAATTTGAAAAAAAAGAGCATTTACCACTTAAGTATGAGGGCCTCTCTGACCAGAGGTCACTATGATCAAATCTCCACAACCTACATAAAAAGCTGGGCATGACCACGCCTGTTAGTAACTCCAGTGACAGGGGGCAGAGACCAAAGGATGACTGATGGACAGAAGCTCTGGGTTGGGGAAGAGACCCCATCTCAAGGAAAGAAACATATGGCTAAGCAATAAGACAATCAGTGGTCTCTTCTGGCCTCTACACACACATGAATGGGGTGTGTGGATCTGCACACACGCACACACACACATCAAGAAACAAGAGGTTTGTACTTGCTTCAATAGCACATATACTAAAACTGGGGCAATGCAGAAATTATCATGGCACTGTACAAACTTTCCACAGTTTTTCTCTCCCATCTGTGAAATATATTTATTTATTTACGTACTTAATTACTGTGGTGATTTGAATTAGATGTCCCCCACAAACTCATGTTTTGTGACTGCATACTTTTCAATTGACCTTGAACTATAGGGATGTTTGAACAGTGTTGGGATCGATAAAAATTATGGGAACTTTTAAAGTTGGACTGAAAACATTGTATTTACATCATAGATGGTCATGAGCTTAATAAGACCAGGGGCAGAATGAGGTGTTTTGAATTAGATGTTCCCCATAAACTCATGTGTTTTGAATGCTTGGTTCCAAGAAGATAGCAATTTGGGAGGTAGAGCTTTGCTGGAGGAGGTGTGTTGTTGGGGGTGGGCATAAGGATGTTATAGCCAGCTCCCTCATGTCAGAGCTTTGGCACACTCTCCTGCTGATGTTTTTCACCTGTTATGACAGAGGTGATGCCCAACCTCTGCTCATACCCTGCTGCCCTGCCATCATAAAACTTACCCTCAAATTGCAAGTCAAAATAAACAACTTTCCTCCCATCAGCTGCTCCCATCAGCTGCTTTTGATCAGGCACTTTATCCCAGCAATAGGAAAGTAACTATAAGACTTACTTAGCTGTTTACAGTGCTAATTACTTTTCTTATTGCTGTGGCAAAAGGCCTGACCAAAGTAACTTACGGAACGAAGGGTTTGTTTGGCTCACAGTTTGAGGTTCATGGTGGGGAAGGTACGGCAGGAGAAATGTGAGGCAACAGATTGCATCCCGTCTGCGGTGAGAAAGCCGAATGCTGGTGCTCAACTTGCTTCGTCATATTTCCCCTTTTCATCTAGTCTTGGACCCTAGCCCATGATATCAAGCCACCACATTCAATGTGTCTCTTCCCACCTCAATTAACCTAGTCTAGAAACTCACTCAAAGACATGCCCAGGAGAGTGTCTCCTAGGGGATTCTAAATTTATCAACTTGATAATGAAGATTGACTAACATAAACTCCAGGTGTGGTAGTATATGCCTACAATCTCCGTGTCTGGGAGACAGAGAGACAGGTGGATCCCTGGAGCAAAGTGGCTAGCTAGACTAGAAGAATCGGTGAGCTTTGAGTTCAATGAAAGTCCCTGACTTAATGAATAAGGTGGAGAACAATAGCAGGAGACACGTGACTCTCCCTGGAATCCACAGGCATGCACATGCAGACACACATGTGCACCACGTATATAAACACATGGGAAAAAAAGCATCAACTATCATCTGTATGTATATGACATGAAAACAGAAAAGGGACCATTGGGAGATGGAGGAGACCAGCAGAAGGGAAGACAAGGGAGAGGGGGAGGTGATGGGTGCCAAATAAGAGCAAAGTATGAGATACATATCAAAAAATGTCACAAAAGGCCAATATTTTGTATGCATAAGAATAAAATTAGTTTTAAAAAGAAAAGGAAAAGAAGTCTCCTTGGGTCATCGTTTGAGAAGACAGTCAAGACTAAGCAGCCATGCGGACCGTGGACCAGTCTGTGATGAGAGTCTCCAGCAGTGTTATCACGAGGCCCATGGCATCACGGCAGAAGGATGTGGAAAAAAGATATTACACGGTGAGCTAGGAGACCAAAGGGCGGGGCAAGGGGAGGCTCACTATTTCATTGTGACCCTGTCTCTCAGGAACTAGCTGAGGTCCTATGAGAGCTACAGGATAATGTCCCAATGACCTAATTAGCTTCCACTAGGCCACTCCTCTTAAAGGCCCCATACCTCAGAACTGCCACACTGTGCAGAGCTTCCAGCTTATGAACATTTGGGGGACATATGCTCAGATCATCACTCATCGGGTCCTGACACACATGCAGAGAACTTCAGACACAGGAAAGAAGATTGAAACTATCCTCTGAGGCTCACTAGAGGAAGTGACAAGCAATGACTCTCTCCAAAGCCTTTTGTCTGCTCTCTGGCAAATATAGAGAAATGAAACTAGGCTTTCCATTTCATCTTTAATAACAAAGGCAAGATGTGGCTCAGTTGGTATAGTACTTGCCTAGCACCCACAAAGCCCTGTATTTGGTCCCAAGCACTGCATAAACCAGGTATGGTCGTGTACGCTTGTAATTCCATCAAGTTCAAAGCCAGCCTAGACCACCTAATGAGTTCTAAACCAGCCTGGGCTACATAGCAAGACTTTGGAAAAAAAGGGGAGAAGTCTTGGGAGATAGATCAGTTGGTTAAGTGCTTGGCTTTCGAGCACGGTGATCTAAGTATGATCCCCCAGTACTCATGTGAAAATGACAGGTTTAGTGGTGTATGCCTGAAGTCCCAGCACTGGGGAAGCAGAGACAGATTCAGCAGCCAGCTATTTTAGCCTAACTAGTGAGTTCCAGGCCAATGAGAGAACCTGTCTCAAAGGAGATTGACCATGTTCCTGAGGATGCCATCTGAGGTTGTCCTCTGACCTTTCCTTTGAAAGAAAGGAAAGGTCTGCAATATATGTACACATGTACTCCCACACACATAGACCTGTACATACATGGTGCACACATACATGTAAACACACATAGATATAAAACACACATGCGTGCATGCAAAAAATGTAAAGAAGCAGCAGCTGGGCTTTAGAGCAAATGGAGCTAACAGACATTTCTAAAATATTCTATCCAGCAGCATTAGTACACATGTAATTCTCAAGCATCCCTAGAACACCCTCTCAGATCAGTGACATGATAAAACACAAAGCAAACTTTAACAAATTTGAGAAGATGGAAATCCTATTAAATATCTTTTCCACCCACAATGGTGCAAAACCAGAAACCATTAACTGCGAAACTCACAAATATGTAGAACTTAAGCATCATTCTCCTGAACAGTGCATTCATAAAGTCAAAAGAATTTGTTAGTTGAGGGGCTAGAGAGATTGCTTAGTGGTTAAGGTGCTTGCCTGCAAAGCCTAATGACCTGGGTTCGATTCCCCAGTGCCCATGTAAAGCCAGATGCACAAAGTGGTGCATGAATCTAGAGTTTGTTTGCAGCGGCTGGAAGTCCTGGTAAACCCATGCTCTCTCTCTCTGTCTCACTCTCTCTATCTCTCTCTCCTTTCTGTCTCTCTTTGCTTTCAAATAAATAAATAACGATATTTTTAAAAAGAATTTGTTAGTTGAAAAGATAAAATTGGCAACCATTAGCAAGGAAAAAAAGACAGTGGATGACAGGTAGGAGGAGGAGACAGAATCAGAAAGGAAAGAGGAGGCATTATAGGTGAGACCACAGAAAAATAGATCATAAACCACTGTGAATAGTTATATACTAACAACCAGGTCAACTGGAAAACACAGGCAAGTCCCTAGACACATACAGGGCCTCAGGAGTGAATCACAAAGACAAAATATCTGAACAGACCAAAGATGAGTCATCAGACTACATGAGTAACCAAAATTCTTCTGTCAAAGTAAATCTCAGGCATCACTGGTGAATTCTACCAAACACTGAAAGAAAACATGATCTCAAGCCTTTTAAAACGCTTAGACTCAGCCAATACCACTCCTTGGCATATAGCCTAGTGACTTTAGTCACTACCTTATAGATACTTGCTCATCCATGTTTATTGTGGCTCTATTTACAATAGCTAGGAAATAGAACCAGCCTAGATATCCCTCAACCGACGGCTGGATAATGAAGATGTGGTTCATTGATACAATGGCATTCTCCTCAGCATAGAGACAAGTAAATGAAAATGAAATTTGCAGGGAAATGGATGGATCGGGACAAAAGGTTTATACTAAGTGAGGTAACTCTGGTCCAGAAAGCCAAATGCACTTGTTCTCTCTCATATGTGGATCCTAGCTACAAATGTTTAGACTTCTATGTCAGTTGGAGTGAAAGTCAGTAGTAGTGGCCAGTAATCTAGAAAGAGGCTATAAGGAAGCAAGGAGAGGGGAGACTTAAGGGGAGGGTACTGTATATAAGTAAGTAAATGAACAGATTACTAGTGTGTAATGTCCTAAATGAGATAAGGGCAAGGGGTTGAGTAAAAGAGGGATGGTAGGAGGGTTCACTAAAATTTAAGAGGTTTAGAATAAGCCGTATGGAAATCTACTTCTTTGAATAATGGCACACCCAGAAGCCATAGATTGTTACTAGAAAAACTTCAGTGCCAGGGATGGGATACCTTCCAGGGAGTTGTTGGCCAGTGGGTTTCTGAGGCTCCCAAAACGTTACAGGCCATTGCCAAGGCTCTTGGTTGCCCACCAGAATGAGATGGTAAGACTCTATGGCTGAAGACCACATATGCTTGGGCTTCAGGTAAGTGAGAAATCAAGATGGAACTGAGCTGGAAACCTCCTCCCTGTTAACCAGCTGACAGAAAGCTGTAAAAAACTATGGTTGCCTGTAGCCCTAGGGAAGAGAGAAGTCATCAATGCTGGTGAACAGCAGTGGACCTTGCAAACCTTAAGACTGGTCAGCCAGGCCAAATGTGCCAACTGGTGAAATAATGGCTTGTCTATTGTGGGGTAAACCAATTGCTCTCTAATTGAACTGAAGGCCCACTCCACAGGAGGGAATACATGCTTGGTACTTAAGACCTAGTCAAAAGCCTATGGCAGAAGAGGTCATGAGCCCTAGGGGAGTAACACCTGCTGTTGTCTGGATAAATACATATATTATACCCACCCAACTGCCTTATAAGCATTTTTTAAAAAAATGTTTATACTCATATAATAATGCTGCTCTCACTTTTGGCTAGAGAAGCTTCTCTTTTTTGGATGGCAGTGACCACTGGGATAATGAAAAAGACACCATAGCACTGAGAAGAAAGGACAGTGGAATGTTCAGCACTGGGACATCTCTATCACACCTCCTGAGGCTCAGTGTCTATTGCAGAAGAGGTGGCAGAAAGATCGTAAGAGCCAAAGGAAGGGTAGGACTGCTTACAATGCAAACTTCCAGACACAAAATGGCCTTGATATTCATGACTTCACAATGATTGATATTACCTACACAAGACCTTCACAATAGGAGGAGAAGATGATGACACTGAAACAGAATAGAGACTAAAGAAGTGGAAGAGATATGAGGGGGGTGGGGAGGGAATTATAATACTTTATTGTCTATAATTATGAGACTGATGCGCTGCCTACTGCGCTAAGAGGGCGGCCGCTATTGTCTATAATTATGGAGGCTGTCAAGAAAAAAAAGTTTTTTAAAAAAATACTCTTCTAAACAATCAAACTTTGGACCAAGCTTGGTGACACATGCTTGTTTGCTGGAAAGGAGCAGCAAGTGTTTCAGGCCAGTCTGGGCTACATAGTAAGACTCTGGCTCAAAAACTTGAACTTTTGGAACACATTTAATGCATGTTCCAAGCAGACATTATACTGATACCAAAGACATATGAGCATGTTATGAGAAAGGAAAGTTACAGGTTCATATCCCTGATGAACAGAGATGTAAAAAATCCTCATCAAAATGCTAGCATGCTGAATTCAATACCACGTTTAAAAGATCATGCAACACCAGGCATAATAGCTCTCACCTATAATCCTCGCATTCTGGAGGCTGAGGCAGGAGGACTGCCATGAGTTCCAGGGCATTATGGGCTTCCCTGTGATACTCTTTCTCAAAAAATAAACAACCATGCAACAAGATCACATGGGATTTGTCTCTGGAATGCAAGGATGGTTTTACATACACATAGCAATATATGTGAGACACCTCATTAAAAAAATGAAGGATAACAGTTATCGATGATCATCTCAATAGATGTAGAAGATCACCTGACAAAATTCAACATCTTTTAATGTTAAAAATTCTCAAATCTTAGGTACTAGTGTGTGCCCCATCACAGTACAAACCCACATTGAGTATCATGTGCAGTGGCAAAATCTTAGTATTGTTTTTCTTAAGATCAGGGAAAAGTTAGGATGTGTACTGTTTCTATGTTTATTTGACACAGTACTGAATATTCTAGCCAGGGAAAGTAGGCAAGAAAAATAAATAAATGGCATCCAAATCAGAAAGGAAGAAATAAAACTATTTCTGTTTATAAATGGCCTTGTCTTATTACATAGAAAGCCTCAAAGACATACCCCAAAACAATGAATTAGTGAAATTGTAGGATACAAAGTCAACATGTCAAATTAGTTGCATCTCTCTTTATATTCGCAATAAACTATCCAAAAGAGAGATTAAGAAAACACTGCCATTTATAAAGCATCAAAGAGAAAATAGAACTGGGGATGTAGCTCAGTGGTAGAGCACTTCCCTAGCACATGCAAGGCCTTGGGTTTGACTCTCAACAGCACTACAAAAAAATTGAGAGTAAATTTAATCAAGATTACAGTTGAAATCACAAAAGATGAATGACACTGAATAAGATAGAAGTATAGACATGCATACACACATGTGTACCCACACACATACACACGTGTGTACTCACAGACATACAGAAACACATACACACATGTGTATCCACACACATACAGACATACATATACATGTGTGTACCTACACACATACAGACACACATACACACATGTGTGCCCACACACATACAGACAGGTACACACACGTGTGTATCCACACACATACAGACATGCATACACACATGCATGCCCACCACACACATACAGATATACATATACACATGTGTACCCACACACATACAGACACACATACACACATGTGTGCCCACACACATACAAACATGTGTACACACGTGTACCCACACACATACAGACAGATATACACACATGTGTACCCACACACATACAGATAGGTATATACACATGTGTGCCCACACACATATAGACATGCATACACACATGTGTACCAACCCACACACATACAGACACACATACACACATGTGTGCCCACACACATACAGACACACATACACACATGTGTACCCACACACATACAGACATGCATACACACATGCATGCCCACCACACAATACACATCCAAGGAAGAAAAAGGTAGGCAATGTCATGGTGGGTATAAGACACTGAATAATTATGAAAATACACAAACTTTTATAGCAGAGTAAGTTTCAGTGTGCACATACTTTTAACAGATAATTCACCAGGTCAGGGGGACCCAGAAGGGAATACAGTCTGTGACTAAAAACAAAATTTAAAAATGTTTGACACAGTCTCATGGAAGGGCTGGAGGGGTAAGAGCTGGCCGAGGCAGTTTCCCACCCAGTGGAACCAGCAGCAGCAAAGATAGAAGGAACTGGGCCTGAGCACTGAGCCCTTGTGAATGAAGCTGTTTCCTGCAACACCAGTTCTGATGTCACCAGTACACTGTCTGGAGCAGACAGTTATGTGCGTGGATGGTGCTCTCCAGGCTACTTTCTGCTGGAGGAGGAGGTTACGACAAGCAGGGAGAGACACTGCGAATAACCTCATGTGGAAATGAAGCAGAGTTGGAGACCTTAGCATGAACTCGTGGTTCACCTGGTATCAGTACAAACAGAGGCATTTAGGGAGTTCATCTTTTTAAAATCATTTATTTATTGTTTGTTTGTTTGTTTGTCAGCAGAGAGGGGGAGAGAGAGGGAGGTAGAGAGAGAGAGTATATGCATGCCAGAGCCTCTTGCCATTGTAAATAAACTCCAGATGTATGTGTCACTTTGTGCATCTGGCTTTCTGTGGGCATTGGGGATTTGAACCCAGGCTCACAGACTTTGCAAGCAAATGTCTTTAACTGCGGAGTCATCTTCCAGGAAGACGGAGCCCAGGATTTTGGTATATTTGTAGGTGAGTATAAGTGTGCCAGTGAGTGGACACACATCAATCTCCCCTTTGCAGATGAAAGGACCTAAAAAAAAATCTATATAGCAAGCAAGGTGTGGTGGCTCACACATGGAATTCCAGTACTTGGGAGACTAAGGCAGGAGAATTTCCATGGGTTCCAGGCCAGCCTAGGCTATCTCAACACAAAAATGCAGAACAATGTTCTTCAATGAAGGGCATCATGAGGCAATGACTGACCCTAGGGTGAGGGCAAGAAGCCAGCATAGAACACGGTCCTGGAGCATCTCATGGTGCCAGAGAATAAGACTTCAGGGATCAGGGCCCAAAGTGATGGAGGTGGGGTGAGGAGCTGCCCACCATCAAAACTACAAGAAAATAAGAAAAGGAAGAATGGAAGTAACATAGGATATGAAATGAATGATTAATAGGTCCAATCTGATGCACACACACAGCTGAAGAAAGAAGAAAGGGGAAGAAGGGAGGAAGGTGCCCACTTACAGAAAACTCTAGAAAGATGAAAATCAATGTATAGTAGCAGGAAGAATTGACAAGCATGGCAGAGGAGAGATGTTAATGTCTAAAAACACTCTTGAGATTTTATTTATTTATTTATTTATTTATTTATTTATTTATTTATTTATTTATTTATTTATTTATGAGAGAGAGAAGCAGAGGCTTACAGAACAAGAGACTATGGGCATGCCAGGGCCTTCTGCTACTGAAAATGAACTCCAGATATATGCACCACTCTGTGCATTTGGCTTTACATGGGCACTGGGGAACTGAACCAGGGTCGTCAGGCTTTACAAGTGTCTTTATCCGCTAAGCCGTTTTGCCAGCCCCATGCTCTTGCTGGATGGTTGCATGGTTGTGTACTTAGGTCAAAGCTCACCAAACTCAGGCTGAGGAGATGGCTCAGGGGGAAAAGCGCTGCAGTGCAGGTATGAGCATCTGAGTTTAGATCCATGGACACTCTGGATGCTGTAGTCCCAGACCTCCTCAGTGAGGATGGAGATGGAGACAAGAAATCAGCTACTATCAGCTAGCCATGAGTTCATAGCAATGAACAAGAGACCCTGCCTCAAACAAAGTAGAAGGTGAGGACTGACACTTGGGGTTGGTATCTGACCTCCATACATGTGTCAAGCATGGCACAGATGCACCCACACTCACACAAACCCACACAAAAATAATTTTTTTAAAAAACTTACCAACCTCTACACCCCATGGAGATACAAGATTACTTGCCAGAAAGATAGCAAACCTTCCAAGTTTAGAGTGCAGGGAACAGATGCCCATTGAATCTATACATCCATCACCATGCCCACCACCTCAATTTCAGCTAAGATGTCACTTCTGATAAGGCTTCAGGGCCAGATAATGAACAGCCTGTTGGGTGCCACATGCTTTGTGGATGTGGAATTCATGAATGAATTCTCTTCCATAGTTTCAGGGAGGCTTTGATCAGCAGTTTACATTCACAGTGTATCTGCAACCTATCTGTCACCCCTCCAGGGAAGTGTTATTGTACCACATCTGAAAAGGACCTCTGAGCCTGCCACAGATGATCCCATGAGTTCCCTTTCACTAAGGTTTGGAGGGGCCAGGAGAAGTAAGTTGTCTGGATATCCCAAGCAAGCTGCCTGATCACCTCAAGGTGAGGGGGGAGGGTTAAATTACTCAAAGACTGACAGACATTCCACACAGTGATGTCATTGCCCTGAGCTGTAGTTTGGATGTTAACTGTCCCTCTGAGTTACCCTCTCACTGCTAGGACAAAACACCCAACCAAAAGCAGCTAATATGAAGAAAGGGTTTATTTTGACTTACAGTTTTGGGGAGGAAGTTTTATCATGGCAGGGAGAGGATGGTAGGGTAGAGGCTGGACATCCCATCTTTCCACTGCAGCTGGTAGAAAGCAAGAGAGTGAGCTAGCTGGCAAGAGGGAGCTTTTGGGCTGTAACACCCTAAAACCTGCCCTCCAGTAACACATCTCCTCCAGCAAGATTCTACCTCCCAAATTGCCACTAGCTGGGGACTAAACATTGAAAACAGAGGAGATAGGCTGGAGAGATGGCTCAGCAGTTAAGGTGCTTGCCTGCAAAGCCTAATGATGTGGGTTCAATTCTCCAGTACCCATATACAAAGTGGCACATGCATTTGCAGTGGCTATAGGTCCTGGCATGCCCATTCTCTCTCTCTCTCTCTCTCTCTCTCTCAAAATAATTAAAAAAAGAAAAATATGAGGCTATGGGGGAACATCTTATTCAATCTACCACACCCTCCAAAGCCCTCAAGTCATAATCGTGAAACAGTAGAGCCTTTAGGTATGGGATCTCTCTGGGCTGAAACTGCTACTTGTTTAGCTGCAATTGATTGAGAGATGACAACCATTGAGATTGGGTCAGCTGATCTGCATTTGGACAGCAGGAAGAATGCAGACTCTTGAAGTAAGGGGCCTGCATGCTGAAGAAGGTTTCCTGCTCTTCAAAGTTGGCTTTATCTCCCACCCCTGGATCAACAAGTTGGTAGTTTACCTGGTACTATGGAGTATATCAAATGCAAGAAAGAGGGGCATTGGATTAGCAACATGGTTTTTGGCCATGGGCAGTGTGAAGTGCATGTGTTGGATTACCTGTGTGGAGACCCAGTGGAGCCATGAGGATGAACTGTGGATTGCAGTGGAGACCCAGTGAATGCCAGGACTATGGGATGGCTGCCAAGGAGAGCTTCCAGCACCGGATGAAATTTTCTGGACTGTGAATAGCCGAACTGAAAGGGCAGAATTGGGACTCCAGAGAGAATTATTGGACTTGGACTTTGAGTTTGATGTTTGCCCTGTCTGTTTTAAACCTTGTGTTGGTTTAATCTGTCTTTGCTATGCCCAGTGCCATCTTTTGCACTATGTTTGTTCTGTGCCATTATGAGTGGGGTTTTTGTTTGTTTGTTTTATTCAGGATCAGCTGAAGATTTTAGATTACGGGGATGTTTGAATATCATTGGATGGATAAAAAAACTGGGGATTTTAAAAGATTTTAAAGAATGCATAGTATTTTACATCATGTATGATTATTAGTTTGTGGGGTCCAGGGGTGGATTGTGATAGATTGATCCAGGTGTCCCCTGCAAATGTATGAATGCACCCCCAGCTGATGGCAATTTTGGACCATTGTTGGAAGTGTATTGTTGGGCTGGGCTTATGGGGGTTATAGCCAGCTTTCCCTTGCCAGTGTTTGGCATACTCTCCTGCTGCTGTTGTCCACCTGATGTTGGCCAGGAGGTGATATCCACCTGTCATGGTTTGATCCAGGTGTCCCCCACAAACAAATGAATGTGTTCTGATAGATCGATCCTCAGCTGATGGCAGTTTGGGTTTTACAACCTTGATGAAGCTGTGTTGTCAGGGGCGGGCTTATGGGGCTATAAGCCAGCTTCCCCTTGCCAGAGTTTGGCACACCTTCCTGCCGCTGTTTGCAGTGCTGTGGCAGAGGTGATGTCCACCCCTCTGCTCATGCCATCGTTTTCCCTGCCAGGATGGAGTCTCCCCGCTCAAGTCCATAAGCCTAATAAACCCATTCCTCCACAAGCCGCTTTTGTTTGGGTTCTTCCTGTGCAGCAACTAGAAAGCTGACCACACCACCACCACTCTGCTCATGCCATCATTTTCCCTGCCATCATGGAGTTTCCCCTCAAGTCCATAAGCCAAAATAAACCCAATTTCTCCCATAAAAAAACCAAAACCAAAACAAACAAACAAAAAAACATCAGTGGCCAGCACCAGTGTACTTTGGAGTACTGCATAGCATGGGAAGCAGGTAAGATCCCCTACAAGGTGCCGCCCCTTTGTGGGTGGCCATAGGCTCTGCCTATGGGATGTTAGGTGGTGAGGGCTCCTTGGGCAAAAGCCTGTGGATGAATAGGTAAGGAAAGCTGGGAGAGAGAGCAGGGTGCAATGATGATGGCATGATCACAGGGGGTGGACATAGAGTTACCTAGGCCTGGGTCTATGTGGTCTGAGGCCACAGTCCAATCTGTTCCAGGGATGCACATTTGTGCAGGTGCGTGTGCGTGTGCGTGCGTGCGTGCGTGCGTGTGTGTGTGTGTGTGTGTGTGTGTGTGTGTGTGTGTGTGTGGTTTTTCAGGCCATTGCTGCATGTGCCTAGGTGTGTGTGTGGTTTTTCAGGCCATTGCTGCATGTGCCTAGGTGTGTGTGTGTCTGGATCATTGGGTCCCTGTGCATGTGTATTTGCGGTGTGTGTGTGTGTGTATGTGTGCACACGTGTGTAGGAGGGAGGGACAGGGCTCAGCTGCCTCATCTCTGGGAGCATTGCCCCGGGGTAAGGGGCAGGGCCGGGCAGCCTGTTCTGGGCAGGGCAGTTCTAGCATCAGATGAAGCAGAGCAGAAACAGAAGCTGGAATCCACCCCCAGTGGCGGCCCAGGCCAGAACAGGTTTGACCTGAACCAGCTAGCATCCCCTGGGGGTGTGAGAGTCTGCCACTGCCAGGGGAAAGGAAAGCCAGGCCTTGGGGGTGGGGCTGCACCTTCCTGCCACTGTGAGTACAAGCTGGCTGCTAACTGCCCATCTCCCCTACTCCCAGAGGAGCCCTGGTGCCTCTCTAGTCCCTCCATCAGCTTTGCCCTAGCCCAGTCCCAAGCTTATCCAGGGCACCAAGAGTCTCTTTGTCAGAGTAATGGCCCCACATCTGCTCTCAGTCCAGCCTGATTCCTACCACCCCAGGGGCACCAGATGCCCCAGCATTCTCCATCCCACCCACGGGCACTCAGTGTCCACTTCAAGAAGTTCATGTCCCCAGTCTGTCTTTGGCTGAGCTCAGATCACTTCACAGGCCAGTGGGACTTCAGAAAAAATCCAAGAACTAAAACCTCCCACCTTACACGCCCCCCACCTCCCTTAGCCCTCATACAGACAGGACTAGAGACCCTTGGGGGAAGGCAATGGTGACTCACTGAGGAAGGGTCCTCACTTCCTCCTCTGTCCCTGGCCCAGCACCACAGGGCAGGAGGAGACATACTGGCCTGCATATCCCTAACCTGCCCCAGCCATATGACCTCTAAGGAAGGAAAGATCTGGCCTCTCCTTTAGAAGTAGAATGTCCTGCTGGACTATTTGCCTGCCTGCCTGCTTGCCTATCTGTTGAGACAGTATCACTCTGTGTGTCTGTCTTATTGTCTATCTTTCTGTCTGTTAAGACAGCATCTCACTCTGTTTGCCTGCGTGCTTGTCTATCTGCCTAGAGTGGGAACTCACTATGAAGCCCAAGCTGGCCTTGAACTCTCTTCCTGCCTTAACGCCCCCCCCCCCAAGCTCTTGAATTCCAGGTGTTTGCCACCATGCTCCATACATCTGTCAGTTTACTCTGCCTCAGAGGTGGGCAGGCAGGAAGGACCTCCCTGAACCGCAGAAGCCTGCAACTCTTTGGGATGCCTGCTTCCAGCAGACAGCACAGGCCATGACCACTACTGAAGTGGCCAAAGGGCCATAGGGGCAGGTCTCAGGGAAGCCTACTGGTTCAGGAAGCATTGAGTGTGCTGATTGGGGGGTGTCAATGGACACTCACTTCAAAGGAGATAGAGGTATTTTATTCTGGAGTCAAATATGAGTGACCATGGCCGGGGAACACAGATTTAGGTTGCCCCAATTCCATGTCTCAACATGTTAACAATTTCATGAAGGTTTGTTTTATAGTTACAGAACAAAAGAAGATCATAACTCAAGGCACTTTACAAATCTATTAGCTGACCTTCAGGTAGGTGGTTACAGCGAAGCAGGGGTCTGTTTTTATATTTCAAAAGAATACTGCATGGTCAGAATGTTCGGTCAGACACAGAGGTGGGCAACTGAATGGCTAATTAAGGGACAAAGGTAGTTTTGCTCTGGCTCTACAGCATTCCAGCTCTGCAGGAGGTGAGTTCACTGAGGGGATGTCACTTTCTGGGAACTTCAGTTCACAGGGGTGGGGTGTGCATGTACACACAGAGTTCATTAGCACACATCACAGACTTCTAACATCTCAACATCACTCCTCTGGCCTCGTACAGACTCACAGATCCAAGGCACCCTGGAAGACCCTGGAGGAGAGGGATCCACAGGCTGGGGACAGGGTGATTGCAGTCTGGCCCTGTGTTCCTTGTGGTCAAATGCATCCCAGTGGGTGCTATGACCCCCAAATAGCCCCCCAGTGCAGAACCAGGATTAGCTTCCCTTGGATCCTGGGCTCCCAAGGCCAAGTTCAAAGGCTCACTCTTCAGTCAGACCCAACCTCCAGTCTGCACAATCCCTGAGGACCCTCTTGCCCCCCTCCCACTTTGGTCACAGAGGCAGCCAGGAAGTACTGCCTGTGCCTCAGGGAAGCAGGCAGGTCTCAGTGGCCCCTGTCCCCAGCAGATGGCTGGAGGCAGGTCATTTGACACAGTTCTGTAACCTGCCCCTCTGCATTCCGCTGGTCCTCTTTCTGTGGTACCCCTCCCAGTCTGCAGGTCTGGGCCCAGCCATGGCCTCCAGGGTACCTCCTTCCAGGCTTGCAGATGATCAAAGTTCCTCTGCTGCTCCCCCAGTGTCCTCAGAATAAAGACAAGACAGGAAGGGACAGACAAGTGATGGAGCACAGGACCACCAGCCTCCCACCTTGGGGATGAATGGAGATGCTGATGAGCTCATCCTCTATCCTATCTGATTCCCCTCAGGAGTGTTGTTTTGGGGCAAGTGGAGGGTTCTTCCAAAAGGTTGTGTGGGTGGAGGGCACCACAGCAAGGTCAGTGCAAACTAAGGTTGGTACAAGGTGACCTTGACAGGGATGGACTGTGGACAATATGAACCAATGGAGAGGTGGCTGGAAAACTGGCCCACCTAACTGATTCCAGCACTCCCCCATTCCCAACCCCAGAAAGTCTGTGGCCCCTCCTCCAGCATCTATAAGGTTGCCTAGCTCAGCCCCACTAGCTAGAAGCCAAATAAAGAGATGATATTGAGTCTGACAAAGACTAGGGAAAGGAGGTGATGGTCAGGCTAGCGGACTGTGGGAAGGATAACTGAGTCTCAGTTTTTACACCTGTGAATTGGGCACAGCATACAGAATGCACTGAGACAAATAACAGCCTGGGCCTGGCACCTCAAAGGATTAACTGAGGAGACAGCTTTCTGTTCTTCAGAACAGGGCTCAAAACACCCTGCTAGCTCCAGATGCACCCTGAATGGGCCTTTGGTTGAGGTTCAAGGAAGCAGTCTATATAAAGGAAAATTGGCTAGAGAAGTACTCAAAGTCCCATGTCATTACTGAGCCATCTCAAAGCAGGCCTCTCAGAGGGACTGGCTGCTGGAGAGGTATCAAACATATGCCCCATACTGTGTGCATATCTGTGCACACTTGAGTATCCAGGCCATACACTCATTCTTACTTCTAACAGACCTTCATCTCTGGGGTTGCCATGTCCCTCACACAGAGCCCTGGCACTAGTCGGGACAAGAAAGACTCCAGGGACCATGCCTGCCCTCTCTCCACAGCCTGTCCACTTCAAGCCTCAGTCTTATGTCCCTAGTGGGTTTCTATCTTCTACTGCATGTACCTGGAGGAGGGAGTGATCTGCGTGGTGGTCAACCTATGAGAGCTAGGTTGGGGAAAGATGACCAGAAAGAAGCCAGGCCCAGAAGGTGGAGTCGGACGTGTAAAACTAAAACGTACAGCCCAGATCTCCACAAACCTGGCATACAAGACAGCTGTCGTCTGAGTTCAAGGCCCCACCTACCAGCCCACAAAAGGTATTCAAATGAGAGACAAATATTTGAGGCCCCAAGATACAGCCCAAGCCAACCTCGGCCACTCAGCACAGCAGCTCCCAAATACTCATTTGGGTATTAATTGCATTCATTTGGAGATTTGCATGCTTATCAAGGCAGACCATGGTCAGCCGCTGAGGTTGGTGGAACAGGACAAGCCCCAGGGCTCTGGGGGAAGTACCAGGTGCACGCATGGGTGGGAGGAGGAGCCAGGAGTCCAGGTCAGCCCTTACCTCTCAGATAATATCAGGAGTCAGGTCCATGACCTGGACCCCACAGGGACCTGGGGACAAGCCAGGATTTAAAAAGTATGATATACAAACAGGTGTGCAAGGCAAAACTTCTGTCATACTGGCTCCCAACACCCCACCTGAAGGACTGCCTGCTCCTC
>PVHP010017942.1:0-33933 GCA_004024765.1 Zapus hudsonius | reverse complement strand
TGGACATCACCTCTGCCACAGCACTGTTTTATGGAGGAATGGGTTTATTTGGCTTACAGACTCAAGGGGAGACTCCATCCTGGCAGGGAAAATGAAGGCATGAGCAGAGGGCTGGACATCACCTCTGCCACAGCACTGTTTTATGGAGGAATGGGTTTATTTGGCTTACGGACTCGAGGGGAGACTCCATCCTGGCAGGGAAAACGATGGCATGAGCAGAGGGCTGGACACCTCTGCCACAGCACTGCAAACAGCGGCAGGAAGGTGTGCCAAACTCTGGCAAGGGGAAGCTGGCTTAGAACCCCATAAGCCCGCCCCCGACAACACAGCTCTAGCGAGGTTCTAATTCCCAAACTGCCATCAGCTGAGGATCGATCTATCAGAACACATTCATTTGTTTGTGGGGAACACCTGGATCAAACCATGACAGTTAGGATGAGGAAAACCATGCTTTGCATTCACAAACTGAGCAAAGTACATTGTTAGAATGTAACTCACACCGTTCACTTTCAAAGTCTATTGATTCACTTAATGGAGAAGGGGCACAGTCCCGCTCATAACTGCTGCCGCGATCTGAATGCCTTTGGACCCCATACGTATTTTGAAACCTAATCTTTAAAACCACAGTATTTAGTTTGAGCCTCCAGAAGTGAACAAAGGGTGGCGTTCTCATGAATGGATTTAGTGCCTTAGCAAACAGAAGGCCAGCTTTCCCTTCCCACCATGAGAGGGCAGGCTGATCCCTGGGCCTATGCAGATCTGTTGGCACCTTGACCTTGGAATTTACAGCTTCAGAGCAGAGAGTGCTTTTACTACAGACTGTCAGCAGCCCGAGGCATTGTCCTGGGGACTTGCATGTCCCTCAGAACAAAATGAACTATGTTATCTGACCATATTTATACATCACAAGAACCTGGTTATTGCTTATATTGCCTGAAGGGTACTGAACAGAATAGAGTATCAAAACTCACAAGAAAAAATTAAAAACCTGAAAAAAATACATTTTCATCATAGAACTCATTCAATGAGAGTAGTATAATCTTGATTACTAAAGACAATACTTAAAGAAGCCACAGACCAATATTGTTACATAATAAATTCTAAGATTAGATATGTAAATGGAGCACTATATACATCTAAATAGAATAAGTAGGTTTTATATCAGGAACAAAATAGGATTCAACATGGGAAAATCTAAGTAAAACATTCGATTAGGGTTTTAAAAGAGAAAAAAATAGTTCAAGTAAGTTTTGTATACTTAATGTAATTATGAAAAATGTAAGCAATTTATGAGTGGAGGGGAATTTTGTTAACCTGAGTATCTTTCGGAAACCTATGGCAAATTAGGCTTTAAAAATGATGATTGGCTCAGTTGTTCTTGCAATATTCTTTTAAATGCCAATCGTTTATTTTTCCCAAAAAAAGGCAGGGATTTCTGGGTGAGATGTTGGATTAGAAGCTGCCTCCATGTGACACGGTGAGGGTCAGGATAACAGAAATAGACTATTCCAGGGGAGAGAGACAGCGTGGGGTAAAGGCCATTCAGTGTGAAGTGGCCTCAGAGCTCCAGCTCCTGGCTTGTGGGTTGGGGAGCAGAAGCCTCATCAGGACGGCCAGGTGGCACTCACTGTGCAGCCAGTGGTCTTGCCTGGACCTGCTGTTTCCAGGCCCTTGGCATCTTATCCAAAGGACTGAAAAACTGCATGCACATAGTGAAAAAGCAGCAAGAGATTTTATTAGGTTTGCTTGTGCGGTTTTTGAAGCAGCCCAGGAGAATATGAACATATATTCACATAGACATCACTCTGGTCTCCCACCTTAACCGCTGGGATACTGGAATTACACCAGCGAAGCTTCATTAGAAAGCAGAGTGAACGTGAAGCTGGAGATGCTCCAAGGGAGCAGTGGGACCCGTGAGCCAGGGCACTCAGAGGGGCAGGGAACTACCCAGGCCGCTTTTCACAGTGTCTAGGAGGAGGAGGAGTCTGCTGCTAGGGGTGCTGTTGAGTGGTCTTCTGGTCTTGATTGAGATGAATCTCCCAGGATGCATTTGATTTTAAGCATAGGTACACTGAACGAAACAGAAGCATAAGATGGTAAACAGGAGTTCTCCCTAAAAGTTTAATGGGGATATCATCTGCCTTATTGTACATGTGCCCCAAACTAGCCCCCAGATGGTTTTAAATGGAGAGTTATCAAGGGGTTGTTAGGGAGGAATGACCTATGACATTCTCTGAACAGGTCAATGGAGGTAGTCATGCAAATGAGCACGACCACAGCTAAGCTAAGAAAATCAATGAGCTAGAAGAAGGAGCTCAGATATCTGCTCAACAAAAGTCTAACAGAAAACTTCCCGAATGTAGGTAAAGAGGAGGAGGCGCTTAGCACCGTAGAAGATGTGATCAGAGAGCCATGACACGCTGTGGCCAAGATGCCTGGAGTACAAAACAGAGAAGTAGCTGTGAAAGGAAGGTGCTGGCACGGCTGCAAGGGCAGACACACCAGAAGAGCATCTCTCCTGCGAGCAGAGACCCAACCGTCGAGAAACCATGGAATGGTGTACCTTAATCCCTGAAAGTAACTGCCTATCAAGAGTGCTCTATCATCTTTTGAAACTGACAGATGAACCAGAGCATTTTATTCACTCTGTGCTATCTTGTGTGTAATGCTGTGCATGTGTGTGCTCGAGTACGGACATGTGTGGAGGTGGAGGTCAGAACACTGCAGGTGCCAATCCTCGCCTTTCACAGATCTCTCATTGTTTGCTGATCTGCATGCTACCAGAGGATTCTCCTGTCACTAACGCTCTTCTCGCCCTAGTCATGCTGGGATGGCAGACAGCCTCGCTACTATGCCCAGCTTTACATGTGATGTGGGGATCTGGACACAGGCACTCGTCACTTTGTCTAATGAGCAATCTCCCCAACTCAATCCTGACAGGACGTTTTAAAGATAAACACAAACTAAAGCAACTCACGACCACTAGGTCAGCATTGTAGAAGAAACACAAAGGAATCCCAACCACAGGAGGAAAAAGACAGCCTCAATCAAAAGAGGGCAAGAAGGCATAAATACTATGAGAATAGATAAATTAAGGAGAACCAAGAAGGAATTCCATGTCCAGCATAGCAAACCAATAAACTCCTAAAGAGAAAAGAATAAACATGTAAATAAACTTAAGTACAGAAATCCCATGATCACCTCATCTGATACAGAAAAGGCCTTTTTCAAAGTCCAACATGTCTTCATGTTGAAAGTCCTGCAAAAAAATTGGAATAGACAGAACATGCCTCAAAATAATAAAGGCCATATATGACGAATTCAGTCTCGTGCTTGAGCTCCTAAACGTGAAGACAAGAGAAATAAAAACAGAAAAGGAGAAAGTCAAACTATCCATTTGCAGATGACACGATTCTACACCTAAATGACCTGCAGATGACATGATCCTATACCTAAATGACCCAAAAGAATATCAAAAAACCCTTCTACAGGTAATAAATGCTTTTAGTAAAGTTTCAGGATATAAAATCAGCCTTTAAAAATCAATAACTTTCATAGACAACAATTATAAACTTGCAGAGAAAGAAATCAAGAAAAACATCTCAGTCACAATAGTAACCAAAAAAACTAAATACCTAGATGTGAAAGAGCTGAACAATGAAAACTTCAAGATGGGCTGGAGAGATGGCTCAGCAGTTAAGGTACTTGCCTCCAGAGCCTAAGGACCCAGGTTCAATTCACCAGTACCCACATAACCCAGATGCCCAAATTGACACATTCGTCTGGAGTTTGTTTGCAGTGGCTGGAGACCCTGGCATGACTCCGACTCATTCTCTCTCTCTCTCTCTCTCTCTCTCTCTCTCTCTCTCTGTATCTCTCTGATTATAAATAAATAAAATATTAAAAAAGACTTTAAGGGTTGGAGAGATGGCTCAGCAGTTAAGGCACCTGCCTGCAAATCCTAACAACCTGAGTTCGATTCCCCAGTACCCATGCAAAACCAGATGCACAAAGTGGCGCATCTGGAGTTCATTTGTGGTGGCTAGAGGCCCTGGCACACCCATTCTCTCTCTGTCTCTCTGCTTTTAAATAAATAAATAAATAAAAATATTTTTTTAAAAACCTTTAAGACATTAAAAAAAGAAAGCAGACACCACACAATGGAAAGATCTCCCATGCTCCTGAATTGACAGAATTAGCATTGTGAAAATGGCTGTCTACCTAAAATAATCTACACATCCAGTGCAATTCCCATCAAAACTCTAATGACGTTCCTCACAGAGATCAAAAATTAATCAAGACATTAATATGGAACCACAAAAGATCATGAATAGCCGAAGGAAGGAGCACATCAGGAGGTATCACAATATCTGCTCTCAAATTATATTTTAGGGCAATTGTAACAAACGCAGCATGGTATGGGCACCAAAATCAATATATAGACCAATGAAGCAGAATAGATTATCCAGAAATAAAGCCACGGTGCTTTTGCCAAGTAGACCTGGAAAAAAGACGGCTTATTCAACAAACAGTGCTGGCAGTACTGGATATTCACCAGAAGAACAAGATCAGATTCACACCTCTCTCTGTACAAATACCAAGTCAACAAGGACCCAGGACCTCAGCCTAAAGCCAGAAACTCAGAACGTGCTAGAGGAAAAATAGGGAACGAGCTCCAAGGATAGAGACACAGACAAAAGCTTTCTGACCAGGACTCCAATGGCACAGAAGTTAGCCCTAAGAATCAACATGGGATTACATGAATTAGAGTTTCCTCACAGCAAAAGAACCATCACCAAAGTGAACACAGTCTACAGAATGGGAGAAAATCTCTGCCACCTGTACTTCTGGCAGGGGCCTCATAACCAGAGTTCACAATAACTGCTAAAGTTAAACACCAAAAAAAAAATTTAATTAATTAAATTGCCAATCACCAAATGGGCTAATGAGCTGAACAGACAGTTCACAAAAGAAGAAACACAAATGGATGCCAAATACTTTGGAAAATTCTCCTCCCTAGCCATCAGGAAAGGCAAATCACAACTCTGAGATCCCGTCTTACTAACCCAGCCAAGCAAAACTGCTGGCAAGGAAAGGAACTCTTGCGACCTGGTGGAAGAGTGCAAACTAGTCCAGCCATTGTGGGAATCAGAATGGAGATTTCTCAGAAGTTAAAAACAGACCTCCCTATGACCCAGCCCTATACCCTGAGAAGTCCACAGTGCAACAGAGATACCTGCACCCCCATGCACCTGCAGCTCTATTTACAAAAACCAAAAATTGGTAACAGCCTAGAAGCCCAGCGATTTGGTACACAATGGAATTCTACTTAGCAGTACTGAAAAATAATCATGAAATTTGCAGAAAAAGGGGATGGGTCTAGAAAGTGAAGTGACACAAACTCAGAAAGACCCAAATCACATGCTATCTCTGATATGTCTATCAATATTTAGAAGTATGTATATGTAGGCAGTAAATGTAGTAAAACCTGAAAGCATAGGACTGTAACAAGAGCAAATAAAAAGAAATGAGCTGGATGTGGGGGAATGATGGGGGGAGCATACTTTTTGACCCGTAAAAACAGTAGGAAGAATATATAGGGGGAGTGAGGTAGAGGGGACAGGTGTAGGAGGAGGAGGGACAGGAATCAACAAAAACATAACTGTATACGAGAAATGCAATGAAAAGGAAAGAACTAGAAGTCTGACAGAAAATTAACCAACAAAATTATAAGAATTAGCACTTTTCTTTCAATAATAATCTGAAAATTACATGGTTTTAACTCTTCAACTAAAAGATAAAAACTAGAATGGATTAAAAAACAAGATTTAATTATTTATTGTCTGTAAGAAAAATTAATTGGCAAAGGCACTCATAAACTGAATGAAAAGATGAAAGTCAATTTATCAAGAACACTGAAACTAAGTGTTACTATTCTCATAATAGCTCAAGCAGACTTCAAACCAAAATTAAAAGAAATCAATAATGCCACTACATATTAAAAATGGAATCAAGAAGATATAACAATTATATATACACACAGACACACACACAGGACATTAGGGCTCCCAATTACATAAAACAGATACTAATAAAATAATAAAAATAAAATAATAAATAAAAGGGCTCTGAACAATAACAATGGGTAATAACCCACTCTTATTAATAGACATGTCCTTATTAATGGATAGGCCTCCAAGGTGAAACAGTGATAAACTTTGGAGTTCATCTTCTCTATAGGATGTAGTAGATAATTTACAAGATATTCTATCCAACAGCTGCAGAGTGCACATTCTTATCAGAAATCCATGGACCTTTCTCTAAATCGATCCCATTTCAGGCCATAAAGCAGTTCTTAAAAGAAAAGAACTGAAATAATTTCTTGTGTCTTCTCTGACCATAGTGGAATAAAATTAGAAATTAATAGCAAGAGAAACCACCAAAACTGAACGAATACTTGGAGATTGAATAATACATTCTTGGGTGACCAGTGGAGCATTGAAGAAATGTTTTAAAAAAAGTTTTCAAAAGTTGAATGAAAATGAAAACATACCGTGTCAGAACTCCTGGACACAGCAGAGGAAGATCTAAGGGGAAAAGATGACAAGTATGAATACTTACGGTAAGACAGCAGCAAGATCTTACAGGTAGTCATTAAGAGGTGTCTGAAGGTCTTAGGAAAACAAGTCCAAGTTCACCCTAAAAGCAGTGCACAGTAAGAAAGAGATAAAGAGCAGAGCAGAAGTTAATGAAAAGGAGATTGTGATGGTTGATCTCAGGTTGCCAGCTTGATAGGCTGTAGCATCTCCACAGAAACAAATCTCTGGTCATGCCTGTGAGGGACCAGACGAGATTAGCTGAGGAGGGGGAACCCCATGAACTGTGGGCAGCACTGGATTCTTGGCTAGATGAGCATTCAGCATTCATCGCACTATTTCCTCTGCTGATGTGATGCTGGGTGTCTGTTCCTGCCATGGTTTCCTGCCTTGATAGACTTCCATTCAGAGCTGTAAACTGAAACTAAACCCTTTCCTTCCTTCAGCTGCTTCTCGTTGCGTCATTTGTGCCAGCAATGAGAAGTTGACTAACACAGTGACTGAAACAGCAACCTACAGAATTAACCAAAAAGTTGGTTCTTTAAAAAAAAGATTGACACTTGGCCAAATTAACAAAAAGGAAGCAATAAGACCCAATTGAATAAAAGTAGAGATAGAAAGAGGGATATTACACGATACACCAACAAAGTCCACAGGACCACTACTTATATTCAGAAAAACTGGGAAATCTAGAAGACATGGGTAAGTTTAAAGGCATCACACGTATTAGCGACTTCAGCAGATCTGAACAAGCAAGAAGATTGAAACAGTCTTCAAGTCCAAGTGTAGTCAGAACAGATTCACCGCGGAATTCTATTAAACAAGAGCTGACAGCAATGATCGTCCAAGTGTTCCAAAGCAGACAAGGAAGGAACACTCCCAAAATCATTACCCTGATATAAAAACTGGATAAGGACACAGAAAACAATAAAGTCCCCAAAGCAAAGCCACAAATGTTCCCCAAGCTATAAAGTTTTTTCTCTGATGAACACAGATGCAAAGATTTTCTATTTAAATACTTGCAAACTGAATTCAGAAACCTAATTATGATCATACAATGATGATCAACCTGGTTTTATTTTAAGGAGGGATGCAAGGTTGCTTTAACATATGCAAATAAATGTAATAAAGCACATAAACACACCAGAGGGCAGAAATCACACAATTATCTCAATAGATACAGAAAAGGCCTTGATGAAGGCCAACATTCTTTCATGATAAAAGCTCTGAAGAAGCTAGGAGTAAAGAGCACATACCTCAGCATAGTAAAGGATATACAGGCACATATATAGTCAACATTCTATACTAAATAGGAAAAAAACAAAGGATGTCTTCTAGTATCCATAATGGGACAAGGTGTCCACTTTATCTTTGTTCAATGTAGTGTTCAAAGTCTAAGCTAGAGTAATAAGAGAAATAAATAAAAGGGCGACAATTAGAACGAGAGAAATTAGATCCCTTGTAGACCCTAAAGAGATCCTAATGACCTCATGAACACTTTCAGCAAAGAGGAAAACAGAATCAGTATACAAAAATCAATAACTTTTCTATATATCAATAATGAACTTGCTAAGGAAAACCAGAAAAGAATTCCACTTGCAATAGCATAAAAAAAAAAAAAAACTAGTCCAAGGAGATGGCTCAGCAGAGAAAGCCACTTGCTTGAAGTCTGCTGCTGGTCTCAGTTCGATTCCTTGGTGCACATGTAAAACCAGATGCAATGGGTACATGCATCTGGAATTCATTTGCAGAGGCAAGAGGACCTGGCATGCCAATTCTCTCTCTCTCTCTCTCTCTCTCTCCCTCCCTCTCTCTCAAAAGGTGAAAGACCTCTAGAAGAAAAATTATAAGACAGTGAAGAAATTGAAGACACTAGAAGATAGAAAACACTCTCCTGTTCGTAGATTGGCAGAGTATTATGGAAGCGTCTACACTACTGAAAGCAACCCACAGTTAATGCACTTCAGAATCCCAGAACGACAGAAATAGCACGCACAGTACTAAAATCCGTAGAAAGCATAAGACCCCGAACTGCCAAAGCAACCCTAAGCCGAAAGAGCAGTGCTAAAGGCATCCCAATGCCTGACCTCAAAGTCCACCACAGAACTTACCATGGTTCTGACCCGGTCCTGGCACAGAAGCAGATACGGGGACCAAGACACGAAGCAGGGGAGGGGACCCAGAGACACATCCACACAGCTGTAGCTACTTAATTTTTAACAAAGATTCTCCAATAATGGGTATAAGCCAAGTGAAGAAACAGTCTACTCAACATGGACTGTTGTGAGAATTTCATTCTAATATGATTTAAATGCTTTTTCTTATATAAAATAATCAGAGCCTAAAGATTGCGTCAAGCCTCAGACAGCTTGTGACTGTGGTGTCCACTGTGGGATGGAAGCTTACTTTTAAACATTAAAGACTTTTTTGATGACAAGATAGAGAATGACTTCTAAAATTAAACCAAGAAGCACAAAACTTAAAGGTAATTTCTTTTTCTTTATGGATTTTTTTTTTAGTGAAACAAAGGATATCCAGTTATTCACATAAAATTCAAATGTCCAATAAAATGACAGAGATATAACATTTCATTAGTAACCAGGGAGATGCAATCTAAAACCATCTAGGACTTCAAGTTTGGTACTGCCAAATATTAGCTTTCGGGTTTTTGTTTCACCAACTCGCATCGGATGCTACCATTACAGAACTGCTGGCTTCTCAAGTTCTTTCCACAGAGGAGGCCACTTCCACTCACCAGCCCAGGCCTCCATAGGGTTCATCCACGCACATACACGGTGGTGCCGAGGCAGAGACTGAGTGGACGAGGACTGTCTCCTGGCTCTTTCCTGCCTGGTTGTGGAGACACTCCACATGCTCTGGACCATGAAGCTACAGGCAGGGAGTCTCCATTAGCTGAGTCATTATCAACCCATGGTGAGAACGCTATGCAAATAAGAATGCACATTTGGTTGACCATCTAGGCTTCTTCTCTTGGGTGTCGACCCAGGGCACTATTTGGGCATCTGGTATACATGAAACTCCTTAAGTTAGTGAAATGCGGCCTCATGTTCTTGACACCTGAGCAAAGCTCCATGCTTCCCACGAAGAAGTGCAGACAGGAAGAGTCCTAGTCACAGCGCAATGCTCTCCCTTCTCCACGAGGCACACGAGCACATCAACGTGGCTAGGGGTGCCTGAGGAACTATGCTTCAGTTTAATTTAAAACCAAAGCAGTGTGAACATCTCTGCACTTCAGTGTTTCGGTAAAACTGCTTTTGGTTACATTTGAAGTTTTGTCTTCAAATTGGGCTTTGTTTTTGAAAAAAAATTATTTGCATGTGTGTGTGGGGGGGGTTTGGCATGCCAGGGTGTCTTGTCACTGAAAATGAGTGTTTGTCTGGCTGTGGAATTAAACCCAGACCAACAGGCTCTGCAAGCACCTTTAACAGCTGAGCCATCTCCTCAGCCCCAAGCACTTTATTTCAAAACTCACAAAGGCTTTCCATTTATTGAATGGAAATCTTGTTATGGTTGACACGTTATATAGAAGTGATTTATCTCTCAGAGATGAGGCTGAAACAAAAGAAATGAGAATGGCATTGTGATCACCAATATACGCAAGCAAATCTGAAAAATGAGATTATTAAAATGCCGAGAAGACATGGTTTATGTGTCCATTCAGAAGATTGCTCTTCAGTTGGGGAGACAACAGTTCTTAGTTTGGGGACAAGCATTAATGACTTACAAACGTGCCTAGAGATGATTTTAATAGGATTCTGAGGCCAGCAGCCTGGGGATGACTAGCTAGGCTGTGTTTAAGACAAAAGGGAAAGGCAAAGAGCTCACTGCCACCCTACCCTTTTCTGCCAGAAAAAGCCACCACACTCTGCTCTCTCTCAAACCTTTTTGTTGGGATATGTATTTTGATGTGTAACATCAAAACTGAAGCGTGGAAGCACGCACCAATTGTCTTAATGCTGAAAAGAAGTAGATTTCACTAAATTTTATGTTGACTGAAAATACTTGCTTAAAGTGTATTGGCAAATTAATCATATTGACTGTCACTGGCTTTTTAAAAATATTCTGACAAGTTGCTACACATTGGCTCAGTTACATCTTTTTAAAACTTTTATTGCAGTTTTTAAATTTCTGTCTTAATAATTAGAAGCACTGTTTGAACAAGCTTTGTGTTGGTACCCCCATTTCCCTCCTCCCTCGCGGTCCCTTTCTTTAGCACTGCAGACTTCTTGGCATGCCTTCTCAATGGGGGCTGGTAAAACACTGGCTATGTAAGCATGAGAACCCGAGTTCAGATCCCAGGACACACAATGCTGTACTCCTGTAACCACAGCATGACAGAGATGGGAAACCCCTGGGGCTCACTGGTTAGTTAAACCCATTTAGTGACAGGGCCTGTCTCATAGAGAGTCATGGAGTAAGACACCTGATGGACATTGGTCTCTGGCCTCCAGACACAAGCCCCGCACATGCGAATAAAGAAAGATTAAAGAAAAGGCAAGCGGCACTTCGTGCAGCTACGGCAGCAGAGAGAACCTTGACAGACGTGAGGTGGTACTATGGTGCTCCTGCCAAAGCCACCCTACGTATTTCTTCATTCCTCAAATAAAACTGCTCAACCAGGTACCCTAAACCCTGAGCTTTCCTTCGTGTGCATTGCTGGCGGCCATTCCTCCATTCCTGCCTATCTCCGTGTAGGTGTGGCAGTCCATAAGGCAGACCTTCATCTACTGGCCTAAGCACTCTCTGCCAAAGGAGACAATTCCAGAGGAGTCCTCTGGGGAATGACAGCTCAGGCGATGATTAATGAACCAGACCCTCACATCTCCGGGCTGCCAATGTTTACCGTGAGATCTCTTCCTCTCCCTGACTTTGTGGGACACAGGAAGAGAGGAGGAAGTTAGGGGTGCTTTTGAAACAGCCTCATATTCTTTACTCCCAATTTCATTGGAATCAGGGCGTCTCAAGACGACAGCGCCGCCACACATCCTTAGCCTCCTGGGTTGAGTGCTGCCAACACCCCCATCCACGTCCCTTCTTGGGAGGCCACCCACGCAAGGCAGGGAAACACTCGTGGGCATCTGTGGAGAAGGAGGCCACCGCTGTTCAAGCCTGGGCACGGGCATTCCCATGGGACTGTTGTCTTCCGCAGCCTCCTTCTGGGTTGGCAGGGTTCGTTCCCAGCACCCGCACTGTGTAGGAAGAGGTCTTCACGTGCTTCGGAAATGCATTATGTCACACAGAGCCAACCTGCTTAGTGTCTGAACGCAAGGCCAGATAAAATCTCAAGTTGCTTTATTTAACAAAATTTATGCCAACTTTTCTAACTACACATGAACGTGTTTTGAAATCAGAGCAGTAGACACAAACAATTCACACAGGGGCTCTAACAATGCTCGACACATTGTACAAAGTTGTGTTTTCTGCTCATTCACAGATTCAAGTCAACCTCAAGGCTGACCGGCGTACATCTTCACTTTCTGGGATGGCATACACGGGTCCTAAGGAAAGAGGGAAGGAACTTTTGAGGGTTATTACATTGTTTAGCTACCAGTGCTTGGCCCATAATAGGGACTTACAAAATATTTTCAACAGGAGATAAAAACTTGAATAAAATATAATCTATTAAGAGAACATTTAAATCAGTGGCTTTAAACTTTTATTATTTTTTTACCTCACTTGTTTGTCATAAATATAACAAGGTTCTTTCATTTCTGATCACCCAAAGTAAGAAAACCTACTTTAAAAATAAATTTAAAATAATTTTATTAATACTAGTACTATTCTCAAAAAGCAGAGATCCTTCAAAATCCAGGGTACAGAACTATCAAATGCCCTCTGCTCATCTCCCCCAGGGTCCCTGGCTGCTCCTCTCAGCACTCACTCTCGTGAACAAGCTCTACATGGGGAAGACAGTCACCTTCTGTCCTCACATTTATGGCTTCCAGGAACCCCTTGAATGCCTTACCAGGTCTTGTCGTTCTGAAACCCACCAAAGCTTTGCTACATATCCTACCCACAAAATTCAGCTCCACACAGGTTAGGTTTTTTGTAATACTTGAAAACACAGCTGAGGCTGCGGAGTGAATAATCCATGTTGACACCTGACAATCTCACCCCATGGCCAGCTCCCAGGCTAGCCATTCAGGAAAAAGCAGGAACAAATGAAAACACAAAAACCAGGAAACCCCACAGCCTTCCTTCTCCTCCTTGCCACACCTAGTTCCTTCATGCTGGAGGGGTGCCAGGCTGAACCATGGACCAAAATGCGCAATGGCCCTCCCTACGTAGTGAAGTGTCAGAGACTCCATCTTCCACCAAGCACCAAAGCACAACAAAAAGCCACAATGAATGATCCAGAGGTGGTCTACTCCTGTTTGCGCATATAAATCACCCTCTACTGAGCTTTCATTATCTAAAGATGAGACGAAACTATTGTAAAAATGTACTTCCAAAATAAAGTATTTCTTGAATATAAAAACGTTTTATATTTTCCCAGCTCACGTATTAGAAACTAGGAAATCAGAAAATTAGTTGATACAATTTGCAAATGGTTAAAAAAAATATTTATGTGTACACACATATACACACACATATACAAATTCTAAGTTTTAAATTGAAAAAAATTAACCAATAAACTATCATGCACTGAATTATATCCAGCAAATTCTGAGTATCTATGAGAACCAATCTGAGTCCTATCCTGATGACAGGATAATCTAAGACTTTCACATGTGAAAAACAAAAGCAGAAAGTCACTGACAGTCACGGGTGTCACTCTCCGACGTGACAGCCCTCCTCCCTCAGGACTGTCCTAAAGAGGGCCGGCTGTGCACTCCGCTAGCTGACAAGGAATGCCCTGGAAACGGTGGCCGGTGCTCCCATAACTTAGTGATGAGTAAGTAGTAAGGGGTTCCTTCCATTCTGCTCACTTCTGCCAACTGTCCCAAAGCAAGGTATTTTTTAAAAATTTTTTTAATGTTTTTTTTTCTCCTAACACCTGTTGAGGATCACTGTCCTTTTAGAACAGCCCAAGGCTCTGGTGGTCTCTAGAACACTGCAGAGGACTGGAGTGGGAGGGGCAGCGGACAACTTGGCATCACATTTATATCCGACCAAGCGGAAAGCAGGATTCCTAGTATGCACCAAACATTGTGCGTGAGTTAAAGCCAAAGCTACGTGGATGGGCATCGACATGTAGGTTTAGTTCTCCAGTGGCATTTGTCTAAGAAGCAAGTGTGAGGCATTTGAAACCTGTCCCTCGAATGCACTGCGAAAGATTCCAGTCTTCTCAGACAAGCTGGTGAGTGCCACGCACAGAAAGGCTGCAGGTCCCACTGGAAGCCCGCTGAGAGCGTCATCTCCTCTCACCAGAAAACACGAGCACCCTTTCGTACGCAGTTTCTGGGTCTCACACGCCTCTCCTGGTCCGGCCAGAGTTCAGGGAGGGGCTCTCCACATTCCTACGGGACCTGTGGATTCTGAAGTCTGCACTTCTGTTGCATCAGGGTGTACAAGGGCGACACCAAGCCAGAGAATCTGAAAGAACACGATTTCAGCTTCAGAGACCAACTCAGTCATTTGCCCTTGGAAGAAAGGACGTCCCAGTCTCTGGTCGCCTCTATCAGGTGCCGCTGGCCGTGACTCATCCACTCTTCCTGGTCTTCATACAGCCGCCCACAGAACCAACACTTGAACAGGCACTGCGACGAGTCCTCGGGCAGCGAGCCCACCACCTGGTAGTTGTTCTTATGGACCTTCCTCAGCTTCATCTTCAGCATCAGCTGCCTCTTCATCTGGTTGGCTTCCTCCACGTTCTGGCAGGTCAGCCGCACGGGATGCCTTCGGACGCCCAGCTGACACCTCGTCCTCTCCGACAACACCACTTTGAGGACGTTGCCTTTGTACTTGTTGATCACCTTCATCACATTGGTCACTTCCGGCGAGTCGACATCCGGATGATTTAACACAATGACTGGCTGGTTCCGACGGGGACATTTAATCAACTGATCGGGCTTCGCGGCGATCAGTCGAAGCTGTCTGGCAACCTGAAACATGGAAGGGTCCTTGAGGCAGCGGCTGGCATCGGCCTGCATCTTGCTCTTCTTTTTGGCTGAGCCGACTTGCTTAGCTTTCTTCTTGTCTACAGTAAGACCTCTGCAGAGCAACCTTCCCTGCTTGCTGGGGTCGCTGCCCCCAGGCGGCCCAGCATGCACAGGGCTCATTTTCTTGACAGTGTTGCAGGCAGCATCCTCTTTTCTTGGTTTGGGTCCAAGTGGTGTCTCCAGACTCGGGGACATGTCTGCGGGCTCACTTCCATCCGGCAAAGGCTTTAGGTCTGAGCCCGCCTGTCTCCCAGGGCTGGATGGAATTGGCTCTGGTATCTGTGCTTTGCTGCAAGGTATGTTGACAGGGGGGTCACAGGTAGCCTCAACGATGTGGGCATCTTCAGAAGAGTTAAGAACCCTTAGCACAGCCCCTTTGGGGATCAGCACTGGAGCGCTGACTTGACTCTTCCTCATCACTCTGCCTTCCGTTTCCCCATCACTGCCACTGGCACGCTGCGGGTAGACCTGCGGCTGGGCGAGCTGCCCACTGCCAGTAACACCTTCCTCATGCTGAGGCTTCTGGAGGGGTCCCACGGAGGGGCATGGGTCAGTCAGCGACACACTGATTTCCCGAATTCCTTCAGGGGCTGGTTTTGGGGCTAGCTTTGGCACTGGCCCTACAGAACGGCGATGGGCACTGTTTGCAGGGCTTACAGGGGAAGGCTTGCCACAGGATTCAATTAACTGAGCTATCTTCTTGCGCAACAGTTCAATGGACTTTATTTTGGTCGTTGAACTATTCCACTTAATGCCTTCTGGGACATTTTCAGATCCAGAGCTCAGAGAAAATACTGATGAGATGACTGGGCCATCGAAAGTGCTATCAGTCCTTTCTGCATTCCTCAGTTGCACAGGCTGTTCCCCGAGCTGCTGAGACCTAAGCCCATCTTGTCCTGTTATGTTTATATGCAAATATTCATTTTTATGTGCAGAAGAAACCTGGGTTATACTGGACGCTGCTTTGTTTTCTGCTACTTGGCTATCTTCCAGCTTCCTCTGAGGGGAAACTGTCTTCTCAGAAATACTAATCTTACTCCTGGATTCTACAGGGAACAGGCCTTCTTCTCCAGAGTGGGAAATGGTTGTAGGTGATAGAGCCAGAGGAAGGAGCCGCTGTGGGTCGCTGGGCAAATGTCTTCTGTCTTCATCAGAGCAAACAGCAGCTTTACAAGGAAGAGGGCTGGGCACCGCTCCAGCACCATGGAGAGCACTGCTCTTGTCTCCAGAGGCTGGAGTACCACCTTTGAAGGGCACGGTGGGCAGAGCAGCTCTGGGTGCATATACACTATGGTTTTTCTGTAACTCTTTACTTGGGTCAGAACCAAGAAAGGATTCTCTCTGGCTGTACATGGCTGAGCTTGACACGAAAACATCGTAAGGCCTGACCCACTTGACATGTTTAAGCTGTTTCTGAACTGAAGACTGAAGATGATCCATACCAACAAGGTCTCCAACATTCCCTTCAATCATAAGTGACTTTCTTTTGGGGGCAGGAAGTATCTTTCTTTGTCCATCCAAGCCCTTGTCATTAGCCCGAGGCTCAGACTTAGCTCCATCCCCACTGCCAGCCCCAAGGCGAGCGTTTTCTTCCAGCGGAAAGAGTTTCAGAACTAGCTGCTGGGTGCCATTGACGACCTTCACGTCCATCAGCTGAGCAAGGCAGTTGGTGGGCACCACCAGCTCCGCTGGCGCCATGACGGTCAGTGGCACCCCTGGCTGGACAGGCTCCTTTGTGGGGGACACCACCTCCACATGTACGTTCTTGCTCCCCGACACGCTCAGTTCATGCTGCGCAGAGAGGGTCACTTTATTTGGAACACACACTACATCTTTTTGGAGCTCCTTAACTTCAGGCAGCAACACGATGCTGTTCGTTCTGTCTCTGCTCGTGTGCAGAGAGAACCTTGAGAGCTGGTCTGACAACTTACTGTGAGGTATCGTCCTTACACTGGGAGCCTTCAGAATCTCCATGGTTTGCTTTGAGATGTTGGTTCTTTTGGGCTCTAGCTTGGCCACGGTTTTGAGTGGTCGCTTGGCACCGGCCCTCTCATGGACCCTCCTCCTGTGCTTGACAATGTAATCGTTTCGAATGGCACCATAATCACAGTACTCACACCGATAAGGGAATACGCCCGTGTGCTTCACCAAGTGCCTCTGAAACTCTCCTTTTGTGTACGAAATGCAGCTGCAGTGAGAACAGATGAACTTAATCTCTTCATGCTGAAGTGTGTGCTTTTTGTACTGCAGGGGGTCCTTTGTGGAAAAACGACATTTATCACAATAGTATTTGCCTGGCTTAAAGTTCCTTACTTTAAATTTGTTGGCAGGACTTGAGATGGTTTCCGCTTCATTTCCAACGTGAGTAGCACTGGGGTTGTTAAAAGGAAACCGGGCGGGAGCTGTGTGGAAGCTGCACTTGAAGCACACGTACTTGTCTTCCTTCTGGCTCTGCCCAGTCCCCTTCTTCAAGTCCTGGGGTGGGACCCTGTGAACACCTTTGCACTGCACACATGCAGCAATGGCCATGGGGCCGGCCTCGGCCTCGGAGCCTTGGTACAGGAGCGCCTGTGTTTCCTGTCTGTCTGGCCGAGTGGCTCTATTAGAATTAGGTGGCTTGGGAGCCGTGGTCAAGGAACTGGGTCCACCACTCACCTGTGTAATAAACAACTGTTCCCCCATGTCCTTCATCTTCTTTATCTGCAAATTACAAAGAACTGAACGTAATCCAGCAAGATTTTACATGATAAAATCCTTTGGCAGCATCCTTACTGTTGATTGGTGGGGAAGCAGCAGATACTTCCTGGGTAAATACTTAAGACTCAGTTTTTGTATAATCCCAAATATTAGTGCTTTCAGCCCTCTGACAGTCCAGGCAGCACTACAGGAAAACAAAACAAAAACCGGAAGCATGGTCAGTACAAAAACTCAAGGCTTTGTTAAACCACTATGGAACTTAACAGTACTGAATGGCTCTGGAAATTCCTGCCGTTATCTCAACAGATAATCCTCAATGTGCTACGGTAACATGAAACACTCGAGCTGGCAAGCCTAAATTAACAAAATTTTATAACTCAGCCCCAGCAATCACTCCTGTGGACCAACTGTGAACAAAGGGTCACGGGAAGAGGACAGTAACAACACTTGGCCTTGTCTTTAATGGAGGTCATTTTTTTTCAGAACATTTAAAGTCATCTTATTTTATTAGTCACTTATTTATCTTTATTAATACATAATTTTACAAATTAATGGGACTATTGCTATATTTCCAGACATGCGTATGTTGGAAACTGGTCATGTCCATCAAACCTGCTTTTCTGCCCCATGGACCTATCCAAGAGCTAGTAGCAACTTTTCTAATTTAAGATCTTGTTTTAAAAATCATTTTTATTTTTTCCTTTATTGTCCATATTTAGATACATTGAATGGGCCAATAATGAGTCGATGTTCCCATTTCTCCAATTTCCCTCTTCCTCCCCAATTAGCCCTTCTCCATGGGCAGTCTGGATTAGTCCATGGGGTAGGGGACTATGGATAGCCTAGGAGTCAACCCAGTTCCACACCCCTTTGTATGTTGTTACTGAGGAGATCAATGTCTCCGGGAGCTCTCCCCCCACTATGTCTCTTGCAGTCTTTCTGCCCCCTCTTTGCTCAATTCCCTGAGTCATGGTGGGTGAGTATTAAGGCTGCTCTTTTGTTGAGTTCTTAGGGGCGTCTCTGTACTTCTGTTTTAGTGGAGGTTATTCTTAAGTGACTGTTGAGTACATTCTAACAGCCAGTTTTTGAAGGCACTCCCAGCTCTGTTTTTTGATCCAAGTCCAAGTGATAGAGCCAGGGTTTTGGCTCAAATGTTCACCCATGCTTGTACATTATAGCTTATAATCAGCTTGGATGCCAACTTCGATGGCATTTAGAATCACAATGAAAACGAATCGCTAGACTTGTCTGGGAGGTTTCCCGATAGGTTACTTGATGAAGACGACTCACCCTGAAGTAGGCAGCACCATCCCGCGGGCTGGGGCCCTGGACTGTATGAAAAGGAGAAAGTGAGCCGAGGAGCAGCATTCACTGCTCTCTGTGTCCTGACTGGGGATTGAATGTGACACGCTGCTGCTTCAAGCTCCCGTTTTCCTGCCACGATGAGGGTATCCTGTTGACTAGCAGCTGGAGTAACCTCTCCTTTCTTAAGTCGCTTTTTCGTCAGGTATTTGATGCAGCAACAAGAAGAGTGACTATGGGCTGGAGAGATGGCTCAGCACTTAAGGTGCTCACCTGCAAAACTTAACAACCTGAGTTCGATTCCCCAGCCCCCACATAAAGCCAGATACACAGGGTGGCGTATGAATCTGGAGCTCACCTGTAGTGGCTGGAGCCCTGGCATGCCCATTCTCTCTCTGTCTCTCTCTGCTTGCAAATAAATAAATAAAAATATTTTTAAAAATCAAATAAAAATCAGAGAGACTAATACGCCAACTCTTGCTCAACAGTTTGTTTCCACAGTGCTGAGAAGCCAATGATACCAGCGACGTTAGGAACACAAAATTGCTACTCCTTTAGCATCTTTACTCACTTCTACCAAGAGCCAGCATCACCGTGAGTGCTGGGGGGCAATGGTCAGAAGCTACTTCGCAGCCACCCTAACTATCCACACACAGGCTGGTGGAGCGGATATATATTTAGCTGTCAAACGGTGGAAAGAAAATGGGGAAAGAAATGCCAAAAAGCAAGGCACAGGACAGGGAGTGTGCACATGAGGAGGTTGTAGGGCTGCAGTGTGGACATTAGATGATCCCACCAAGACGTCCTGATAGTAAGTCACATCTGCATAGAGACCTGGGACAGCTGAGCAGTCCTATGGCTGTCTGGGAAAAGAACGCACTTCTCTAGGGAGAAGGTCAGAGTCTGGGAGAGGTGGATCTGGTGCACCAGGGTAAGGAGTGGGGAGGCAGATATGGTCAGAGAGGACAGACAACCAGGCGAGAGCCTGGAGCACAGGCACGACAGACTCTGATCTGCATCACCAGCCTGAGCTGCTCTGAGGACAGGTGTCTGCAGGGAGTGACGGTGGCTGTGGACTGGGACAAGAGATGCGGTCAAGTCCTTCAGTAATCACATTATGTTATGTAGTTGTTAATTGCCTTATAATATTTAAAGACTTTTTTTCAGAATACATAGAGCTAGGAGCCAAGTAATACTCTTCTTGTTTGAAGTCTGCTAGAGGCCTTTCTTTCATAACTTAAAACTGTTAAGGCGCTTGCCTGCAACGCCTCTTGACCTGAGTTTGATTCCTTAGTACCCACGTAAAACCAGTTGCACAAAGTGGCACATGCGCCTGAAGTTCCTTTGCAGCAGCTGGAGCCCCTGGTGCACCCATTCTCTCTGTCTTTCTTCTATCTCTGCTTGCAACTAAATAAATAATTTTTTTTTAAAGAATCACAAGTAAGCCTCCATTTTTCCATTTGGCAGATGGACTTGTAAACATTTGCTTTACCTCCTCTCACACAGCTGCCACAACAATGCAACTGCTAGTGTGAGAAAATCCCTGGAGTTTCCAAGTCCTTCTCCACAAGGCAACAGGCACACAAGACACTCAGGAAGCAAGTTTGATGGTGGACAGGAACAGATGGGAGAAGCAGCAGCTTCCTCTACTCAAGAACTATGAGCTAAACAGCCGCATATTCAGATCTGACACAAATACCTGCCCTTTAATCGCAGCTTTGAACCTGTATTGATGAGAAACTTATCTTTTGCAGTGTTCTTTCTCTCCAGTGCGTGAGCCACGGTTACCATCTCTCAAAAGGAACTTCCAGCATGCAATCATGCCCTGCTCCTATCTAGAAATTCCACTGGACCGGCCTTACTAAGAGTGCAGGTGATACCTGGGTTTTCAGGGTGCTGCTTATCCCCTCCACATTCAAGCACATCCCTACGTTAAGGGACTGTGGCTTTGAACAGGACACATGAATGCTCTGAAATGACACCGGCAGAGACCAGAACTTCCCATTCTGTGCTCCTGATGGTGAGACACTTCAGTGCAGCCACTAGGAGGGAAGGCATGCACTTTACTTTCCAATTTGTAAACTAGCTTTAGTGAAGAGAGAGGCAGAAGTGACACTCAGAAGTTTTGTCACGTACCAAGTGACCCACGTGCACCTGCCTACACCTACAACTAGGTGAACTCTAAGCACACTCACTCATTCTCACCAGGAACCTCATGCAGACACAGCCAGGCCTGAGAAACCCACCAATGGAGACGTGGGTGGGGCTCATGTTCCAAACCTTCAGGAGCCTCAGAATCACGGCTAAAACACAAATTCCCTAGCAGCATCAGGTCTGAGGGGTTTGGGGGGAGGCAGAGGAGACGAGACACGTAATCAGGTGACCCTGATGAAATGCCAGCATTTGACATCACGAACTAGCTTCCTTAATACACCTCCAAACATCAAAGCCCTCCTCTCCTAAGGCAGAGTTTCATTTTCAGATTGTCACCATGAATAATTTACCCTTAAAATGAAATGAGAAGGAGCTTTGCTGTGACACACCTTCTTCTACCCTGACACCAGAGTGACAGTCTTGGAAGGCAGGCCAGTGGGGAATCTGCAACCCCTTCCCTTACGCTGTCTTACCACAGTCCCAGGTTTCCAGTGCTAGCCCAAGATTCACATTCCAGTCTCTACAGAAACATCTGCTTCTACCTAACAGCCTCGAATCTCTTATTGTGGCTGAGGGGAACTAGGTTTAACCTATCTGCCCTGCACAACTTACTTCAACCGTTTCAACAGGGTACCTTATATGTACATTAATTCTAAGTAATTCTTTAAAATCCAAGTGGTAAGGCTCCTCTATTGAAGAATCACCCCAGCTAGGGTTATATTTCCATATTTTCAGGCTTTTCGCATCTTTCCTAGCCCCCAAGATTCAAGAATGAAAGAAAGAGGTTTTACCACTTTCTCCCAAGACCTTTCAAAACATGGAGTCTGTCATTCCTTATACAAGTTTGAACAGATTTGACAGCAGAGGACAACGTGCAGGAGAGGCCTGCTCTGTGGAATCCCACCTCAATGAACAGATGCTCCCTGGATTCCAAGAGAGTTACAACCCATCCAAACCAGCATGACACGCATGTGATAATAGCCTGTCACAGTATAAGCAGTACAGCCTAACCTGCCTTGTGGGAGACCCTTTACGCCACCTGGCACATACCAGATGACCTGATAAGAAGTGAGCATCCAAGTACCTTCTTGAACACAGGATACCAGCCTGTGACTGACTGCATGGCTGACACAGCTCCTGCTCGCTGCTGACGCCCAACACGAAAGAAGGGGGCATTGCACACAACTAGCCAGGGAAACACTCAAAACTCAAAATCAGAAGTATGGTTTCCACTGAACGCACTGTCCCAAAGCAGGCCATCTAGGCTGCAAATTACGCCAGCACTCAACAGTGCCCTCTGCGTTTCTAAATGACTCAATGAACACATGGCAGTGCCACCTCCCTCGGTTGGTGGGACAAATGTAAAGTTTCTTCAAAGCAAAGCTCTCTCTGACCTTTTAAATTTCTGCACAGCTCAGATGCAAGACCCTAGAAAAGGCCAACGGGAGCCGCAGCAACGAGGAATGTGAGCACCTCAAGGTGCAGGCCACACAACAGAGCCAGAACCATCCCTTCATGTGGCTCACAGCCAAGTCCAACGACCTAGAAAGCGGAGTCCTCTTGGCAAGTTAGTATTCAATGGGCTGAGACCAAGGATGAGATGAGACAGACTAAGGGCTCTCTGTGGCTGCACTTGACCACAAGGGCACCCAGAGAGCAGTGTGGGAGGTCACCTGGCACCTTTGCAGCTGCCTCTGCATGAGAGGCGAGGACAAGAAATAGCATTTAAAATTTCTTTCAGATAGCTCAGGAGGACTCTCAAGGACCGAGAAATGCACAGTATGGTGCAGTAAGATTTCTATTAAATACTGTCTGTTCCTCATAAAGGACTTAGCAGCATAGATTGCTTTCTAAGCCAAAGCCCACTGTTGTGGCCAAGAGAGGTTGCTCCATGCTCCACACGTCACAAGCCCATTCCCTGCAAGGGTGGGGGTGGAAACTACGTGCACACATGAATTCAGAAACTCTGCACTAGCATGACATCACCTACCCCATGTACCTTCTTGAACACAGTATACCAGCCTGTTACTGACACAGCTCCTGCCCAACATCAGAGAACGGTGCATTGCACTCGGCTAGCCTGGGAAACGCCCAAAATTCAAAATCAGAAGTGGTGGTGCCTTTATTTTATTTTTAATTTTGAGGTTAGTTCCCTTGACCACCTGACTTGTCAATGCATTAGAAAAGATATAAGTGCAACATCACATTGAGTTAGTTTATGGACGCTTTACAGGCTTTTAAGTATTTTCTTGTGTGTGTGTGTGGTGTATGTACAGCCTCTGCACATACCTGTGCAGATGCAAAATGTCCTCTATGTCATATCTGTGTTGTTTCACTGAGACAGACTCTCAGTGAGCCCGGAGCCGCTGTTCTCATTCAGACTGACCAGCGAGCCCTGGCGGTTCTTGTCTCTGCTGCCCTCAGAACCAGGGCTATAGGATGTGTGGCCACACCTGGCTTTTTATATGGGTGCAGGGGAAGGGCTTTTCCTTACTAAGCCATTACAGGACTTTAAATGTGGTGCTAACACTTAGGACAGTTAACAATGCCTGCGCCAGGTGTGAAAAATGTGCTAAGACAACATGTTTAGGAAAGTAAATTATAAACATGTTACTTTAGTTTTTAATGAGGAAATTATGCAAAGCAATCAGAGGAGCTGAAATACAGGTTTTTCAGCTGTGTGACAATGGCTTCCTGCAAAGCATAGGTCTGTCTGAGGGGCTGTGATCACCACAGTGGAAGACCTAATGGAGACAACTCCTGCACTTAGCTTGATGCATCCTTCACTCGGTAAGGGGCCCGCAGCCAATGAGAGTGAGAAGTGGCTGGCCACTTTGTGTGCATGACAGCCTTTAGCTGACTGAATTCTTTACAGAGACTTGTGTCGATCCCAAACCCTCCTTTTCATTGTGCCCCTCCTGCCTACTGGTTAACTGGACAGGGATGGTGCTGCCCCTCCTCACCCAGGAAGAACAACTGGAATCCACTGGAAGACGAGTTCTGACTCTGTGTCTTCCTGGCTGGGTCTTTAAGAAGTAAATTTTCTCTGCTCACTGCTAGGAAGGACAACAGGCTCAGTGTCATCCAACTTCAATCCTTAAAGGATGATCTGAAGGAACCATAGGTAAAGGCCTCAGCCCAACGGCCCAGCTACTAACAAGCTATATTTGTATGTTCCTTGTTTATTTAGCCATAAAACTCTCGGTTTTATGGCTATTTGCTATTCCAAGTGACCCAATTTAAATGCTACTTGACCCCAGAATGCCCAATAGCATGTCGAAAAGTGACTGGATTTGGAAGTGACATTCCCTGAGTAGGACAATCTGAAACAAGAAACCACTGCTCTAACGTGAACAACTTCAAGTCTACAAGTGGGAATCCATGATGGGCAAACACACGTTCAACAGGCCACATCAATGGATGATGAAATCTTTATGCTAAACGACCTCATTTTGAAATGACTGAACTGTAAGCTGTTCACCATCCTGAGGACAGAAAGTACCCACAAATGTTGTTGACAAACACCTTGTCAATGGTCCTTGGTGTCCTTTGGTGTTCAACTGATTGAATGTGTAACAGAAAGGGGTAAACAGGTTGTAAGTGGCTGAGCCCTCAGCGAATGCAACTCAAAATAGCAGAGGAAAGACTCCATGACCCTGGGCAGCCAAAGTAAGGATCGAAGCTAGGCCTTTGACTTCCTAGTTAGCTGTGTGATTTTTTTTCCCTTTCAATCAAACACAACAGTCTTTCTGTATTATTATTATTATTTTGAGGCAGGGTCTCTCTCTAGCCCAGACTGGCCTCAAAATCATAGCACTCCTCCTGCCTTGGCCTCTCAAGTGCTGGGATTCTAGGCGTGAGCAACCTTGCCTGGGTTGACTTCAGACTCTCAAACCAGCCCATGTTCTCAACTGTAAATGGAAATAACCACCACTGCATGGACGATGGGACGATGAATGGGGAAACGTTTATATGCAGGTGGCAAGTAACTTCATGCTTGGGAAAGAGAAGCTGCTTTGACAAGAAATGCCCAGCAGCATGTGGAAGACACTTTTAAATGTAAAAGTCCTGAGAAGCAGAAACTGGGAAACTTAACTAAAGAGCCAGCTGAGGTAAAGGACCCCACACGGAGGACTTGCCTGGAGGCTGGAAGCTCCCCCACAGGGTTTATAGGAGAGAAGGTAGTACAGTGAACATAGCAATGAATTCAGAAAACAAAGGACTGGATGTTATCGCCTGCTTCCCCAAACAGCTTATGAGCAAAGCAAGAGTAAGACCAGGGCTGGAGTCCTTGAAGCTGAAAGTTTGTAGTTTGAGCTGGAAAACTGGAAAATAATATTAAGGAATATTTAGCTCATCAGCGTTAAGTTTAGAGAGAAACAGACTGTGTATGAGTAAGGAGTATTATAAGCAAAGTCACAAAAAAAAAATGTTTTGAGATATAACAAGTACTTCAGGACTCTAAGGCACTAAATATGAAAAGCACAATTTTTTTGTGTGTCTTTCCCTCCTTTCTTTTTGGTCTTAAAACCCGTAATTCCATAGAAGAGATAGAGAGTTTAATGAAGGAGAGAAGGGGCATCTGCTACTCTGGGGTCCTCACTGCATTCAAGTAAAGTTGGTGAGGATATGCCTATTTAAAGGAGCCCCTAGAACAGCAGTTAACCCCACTGCAGATGGAATTACCTGGACACCACTCCTCAGACATGGGCATAAGTTGTAGGTGAGGCAGACTTCTAAGGCTTCATACGTGATTCTAATATGCACGTTGGGCTGCAAGCCACCTGAGTTCCAGGAGCATGTGAGACTAGAACCAAGCATCACATGCACAAACCTTGGTCCTGGAAGAGGGCTGAGCCATTGCCGTGGGGTTGGGAGGGGTGACAGGAGGAGCAGGCCAGGCTTCTGCCCTGGCCCAGCGGGAGACCCTCAGCAATGATCTTGAATGCTCCTGCCAGTGCACACCCGGCCCCCACAGGGATGCTGCCTTAAGGAGTCTAACAGAAGCAAGGACAAGTAAAAGGGCTGTTCCACTGGGGAGCCCCCACCAACGCATCAAGGAGCTGACCAAGGTACCATCAGTGACTGTGGCTTGTCCATCTTATATCATCATGGACCCAGTTAGGAGGAAGCGTATGGATACGAGCAGGCTCTTAAGTGACCTGGACACTCCTCACAGCAAACCTTCAATTACCTGCTTCTTTTAAGAGGAAAGGCCCCAGAATAGTGCATGGCTTTTCTAACTCAGAGGTGGAGGGAGAGTGGCGGAAACCAGCATCCAGTCATGACTCCATGCTGATGTCACCTGCTGTATGCAGCCGTGGTCGGTCAGGAGCCCAGGCCTCGAGCGCGTTCTTGCTGCCAGGACCCACCAGCACAGGTTCAAGAAGGTGGCAAGTCTCTGGAGCTCTTCACTCCCTTCAGGCGTCAAGGACCACGGGTCTCAGGACTTGAGCCTTGGTGTGGGCTATTACGCTCAGGCACTGGGGCTGCAGAGGGGCCTGTAACAGAAGGGAGACACTTGTGTTTAAGTCCCGGAGTGAGACAGTGTGGCTTCTTAGAGTCCTTGTAGAAAATAAGGGGAATTCTCGGTGCTCCTGGGCGTGCTTCTCGGGGATGGGGATATGGAAACCACTCCCGAGTCTTAAAGAAATGAAAGGATTCACACTAAGTAGATGGCTGCTTTCCTGGGGTGGGGTTAACTGCTCCTTCTCAGGACCCCACCCTACCCCATCAAGGGAATGTCTCTGGCTGCTTTTCCTCCAAGGAGGAATCCTGGAAACTGCAAATGGCTGAGCTTGCACGGAGCCACAAAGTAGAGAAGACCGTACACGTGGCAGCAGCGTGAGGACAACCAGGCCTGCAGAGCGATGGAGAACGCTCACGGCAACTGGCCCAGCGGATGCTCACGGGAAGGAAAGAAAGGACAGCCTTCACAGAGACAATAATTAATGTGCTCTTTGTTCCTCCCCTTGCGCAAACACTTCCTCAGACCCTCCTCTGAAAGGCACAGAGACCGAGAGATAAAGGGTGGTTTTTTGCAAGCACTACATTGGCTGAGCATCGCACCTCCTGGAGGAAGGTCAGCAAACAAAGCCAGGTTCTCGGGCTCTGTGGGCTATGGCACCGCCCAGAGGAAAAACACTGTTTTTAAATAAACGTATGCTTGGTTAAAGATAGTGCCAAAGAATTGAAAATCTGAATACCCCACTTGTACTCAAAGTAGGGAGCAACCCCGGCCACGCATCTGGTCCTGGGGTCACGGAATGGCTGGAGCGCAGCATCGTTTCTTCCGATGAGATTTCGGATCTCCGTGAGGGCGATGTTCCAGGCGCAGCACCGGCGGGCGGCTGTCACTAGGCCGGACAAGCGGCTCCGGGTTTCTTTCTCAATGTTACTTTGATAAACTTCGGCAATTTTCTCGTGTCGGAGGAGGCCTAACGGCTACGTGAAACGCTGCACAGACAGGGCGGCGGACGCTTTCTTCCATCCTCTCCTCGGGTTTTCCTCCGCTCCTTTGTGCTTCCCCGGTCCCGGAGGGCCGTCGGCGACGGGACCGGCTCCGAGCCTCCTCCCCGCGGCCCCGGCGGACAATGCCGGCGGCGGGGGCGCAGGGACCGGCGAGGCCACGTCGCCGCGCGCGCCGCCCCGGAGCCGCTCCCGGGGCGCGGGGAGCCCGCTGCCCGCTGCCCGCTGCCCGCGCCCGACCCGCGGCCGCCAACTCGGCCGGCCGGCCGGCCGGGAGGTTTAAAAATGGCCTCGTTACGACATTTCCTGCCCGGGCCGGGGCGCTGCCGCGTTTAAACCGTTGGGGGCGGGGACCGGCGGCCACGCCGCGCACAAAGGCCGGCCGGAGGGCGGCGCGCCCCGCCGGACCCCCGCGCCTCCCGGGCCGCCGGCCCCGCGCCGCCCGCCGCCGCCGCCCCCGGGCCCCGCCCGCCGCCGCCGCCGCCGCCGCCGCCGCCGCCACTCACCCGCCGCCGCTCTCGCCCCGGGCCGCGGACCCGCCCGCCGCCGCCGCCGCCGCCGCCGCCGCGCCCGCTGTAGGTCCCTACCGGGGGGCGGAGCCGGGCGGCGGCGCGCGTGCGCAGTGCGGCGCGACTGCAGCGCCGAGCCCCAGCCCGAGGTCCCCGAGGCTGCGCCCGGTGCACCGGTGCCAGTCGAGGCCCGCGCCCGAGTCCCCGAGGCTGCGCCCGGTGCACCGGTGCCAGTCGAGGCCCGCGACCGAATCCCCGAGGCTGCACCCGATGCACCGGTGCCCAGCCGAGCCCCAGCCCGAGGTCCCCGAGGCTGCGCCCGGTGCACTGGTGGCCAGTCGAGGCCCGCGCCCGAGTCCCCGAGGCTGCGCCCGGTGCACCGGTGCCCAGCCGAGGCCCGCGCCCGAGTCCCCGAGGCTGCCCCCGGTGCACTGGTGCTGAGCCGAGGCCCATGCCCGAATCCCCGAGGCTGCGCCCGGTGCACCGGTGCCAGTCGAGGCCCGCGCCCGAGTCCCCGAGGCTGCGCCCGGTGCACCGGTGCCAGTCGAGGCCCGCGCCCGAGGTCCCCGAGGCTGCGCCCGGTGCACTGGTGGCCAGCCGAGGCCCGCGCCCGAGGTCCCCGAGGCTGCGCCCGGTGCACCGGTGCCGAGCCGAGGCCCGCGCCCGAATCCCCGAGGCTGCGCCCGGTGCACCGGTGCCGAGCCGAGGCCCGCGCCCGAGGTCCCCGAGGCTGCGCCCGGTGCACCGGTGCCCAGCCGCCCAGCCCGGCCGGGCCTGGACCCAATGCAGTGCAGCCAGAGGCGGACCTGCGCCGCGCCAGGACGAGTGCCTGGCCACGTGGAGCCGGTGCTTAGCCCTGGGAGGGTGCCTGAAGCGAGGGCGAAGGGGCCTCGTGTCCTTGGGCTCCAAAGAGCTCCCTGGAGAGCAGCCGCGAAGCCTTGGGTTCGAATTCCACTCTTGCACAGGCTAGCTGCCCGACCCTGGAGGTGGAAGGTCGACTCTCACCTGCGTGCTGTCATTGGTCGGGATGGGGAAGATCACCCCTGAGGCCCAAACCTCATCTAATAGCACATGTTGTAGAGGTTGGAGCAGGTGAGGGTCTGCCTGCAGATGCTGTCAGCCCTCTTAGTGTTGGCATTTCTTTCTGTCTTCTGGATTCCAGTCATTTTTTCAGGCTGCCCTCCTGGGCCCACCACAAATGTGCAGCCCTCTGGAAGAAAGACCTGCCTCTCATCATCTCACGGAGAGACGAGGCAAACCATACATATGGCTGGGCCAGTGACACTGATGCCAGAGGTAGCAGAAGGGCGGTGTCACTGCGAAGTGCACATACACCGCGACAAAGGTTTCTTTCAAATCTCTGGAAGGGGCAAGGGGCCAAGCTGGCCCTTCTCCATAGGTCATTGTGCCTGAACAGCGGGCAGCAGCCTGGGACGCATAGGCAAGTGACATTCGGGAAGAGCAGCCAGCCACAAGGTCAACTACAAGGAAGAAACTCAGCCCCTGAAAGACCAGAAGCTGGGCACAGAGTCTGGCCAGAGATCAGGCAGATCCTTCCCTTGCCCTGTGAGGCAATCCTCTTGACCTGGTCCTGATAAGGGAGCTGTCCCCAGCCCCGTGCTCTCTCGAGGGTTCAGACAAGTCAAAGGTCCTTTTCTCAAAAAAAAAAAAAAATGGGGGTACAAAGTTCAGAGTCTCCCTTAAGAGTAGGTGGGGTGGGGTGGGCATGGCGCTGTTGAAAGTCAGAAGGACCCCAGCAGGAAGAGCAGCTGTGCTTGGGAGAATCAAGTCTCAGATTTAGAGTTGCTCCTCTTTGCATTATTGATTCATGCATCACAACCCTGACCTCTTTGGTCACATAGAATCAATGGAAGGTTTACCTAGAGCTTTTTCTGGAGTTGTAGCTATTGTGACTCCCAGCTGGGGTGTTTATAAATTGCAACCCTGCTCCCTAACCTGCCTGAACCTCAATTGCTCCTGTAGATTTCAGTCAACCAGAGGAAAGCAAATCTAGACCATCACAGTCCCTGGCAGATAAGAAAGGACCAAAAGTCGACTCTTATAATTCTCAGAAATCCAAATGCAGCCAGGTAAGAGTTTGCAGAGGGGTTGGATTCACTGTTACGATTGCCTTCGCTGTAGGAGGGGAGACCTCTTTCCTCCAGAGTCTCCTGGATGGGGATAAAGACAGGGTGAAAACCAGACTAGGCAGGACCTCAGGGGACAATCACTTTGCTGAGGCGTGTGGACCACAAGCTTATACAGGAATATAGAATGAATATTTAGAAGTGACAGATGCTGGGGGAAAACTGAACCGGGTAGTGTGGTGTGGAAAGACGGAAGGCAAGGCAGGAGGGGGGGGTGTGGAAGGGTCTCTGAGGGGTGTTGCACATGAGTTCTGAACCGGCAGAGGGAGGGGCATCTACAAAGACCCCAAGAAAGGCTGGAGTGGAGCATGGTGGAAAGGAAAGAAGTGTGGGTTTAGATCACCCAGGCACTGCTGTGATCACAGGGTCCTTTTTGGAGTCCATCCTCCTGCCCTTAAGGAACCCGTGGACGGCAGGGAGGCCTCTCCAGCCTTAGCTGGGTGCTTCCTTCTACAACACTGCAGCCTGGCCTCTAAAGCTCTCCATTACAATTGACTAATACTCACCGTCACTGCCCCTTCCCTGCAAAGGGCCAAGTCGCTTGCGTCTGAGCCAGGATCCTCGCACTTGTGCGCACGCAGGGACTAAATCTCCAACGTTTCCCAACTATGTATAAACCAAAGACCTACAGGGCGACGCACAAACTCTACAAATTTCTAGTAGCTTCCTCGAGCTTCCAGAGCTAGCTTGGCAAACTACATACCTGGTCCTCCAAGGTGGCTGTTCTGGAAGTCCCAGGGCACCGGGCGGGGAGGCTCATTGCTCACAGCGCTGTGCGCTTGGGGCTCCCCGCTGACCGCGGAGACGCCTCCCTGGGCAGGAGCAGCCTTCAGCGGAGGTGGCCCGGAGCCAGTGGAGGAGCACCTCCCGGCCGCCCTCTCGAGCTCGTGCGCCGCGCGCGGGGCAGCCCTGCACCGTGGGGCCCGCGAGGCGCGAGCAGCACCGGGCACGCGCGGCCTGTAGGCTCGGTCCCCGCTTCCACGCGCCCCGGAGCCCACGGGGATGCGCTGCGGGCGCGGGTGCCACTGAGCCTCGGATGGTGGGCTCGCTGCATCGGGCATGGGAGGATGGGCACCGCGCTGGCGAGGTCCTGACCCAGGATGACCCGAGAGCCAAGAGCACTGCTCTCGGACTCAAGCTGCTTGGGCGCTCAGCTTCCCAAAGACCTGCAACCTCAGATCCAACAGTGCCTGGCGCCCCGCCTAGACCAAGGCTGCGCAAAGCTTGGTGGCGACAGGGGCTGGGGGCAGTATGTCCAGGCGCTGCACAGGGCAAAGGAGTTGGGGGGTGCCAGTCTGCGGATGGTCACTCGTGGCTAGAGTTGGGGCAGAAGGTCGCAGATCTAGATCCGGGCAGCTTAGATCGTCCTGCGTGGGCACAGTGGTCCTTCCACAGAGCTAGTGGGGCCAACTCAGGAGTCTGTGCTCTCAGTCCTCCACTAAGGGACCCTCATGGCCTCGCCTCCCCTCCGGTGCCTGCGGGCTTCCTTCTGCCCCGCTGAACGCCTTCCCTTGCCTTCCATTGCATTCCCCAAGTCACCTCCTCAGAGGTCTCTCTCATACTTCTCACATGGCCATGTGTCTCTGCCATCACATTCTGTGTTTTGTTTTTTCCGGTCTCCTTCTCTTCCGCTTCAGAGTAAGCTGCCGCCTGTCTTCACCCTTACACCCTGGGGTGAACCTGGGACTTAATAGGTGCCTAAGATTGTGGAGCTACCTTTTATTAATTAAGTAAGTTTGAGTGCCACTTGCAGGACCTGGTGTGGATGTGAGCACTGAACCACCCCTCCACTGCATCTCTAGAAAGTCTTGTCTGAGGAAACTACGGAGGGGATGGTAGCATCTTTTCCGTGACCCCTGGAAGCTGTGTTCTAGAGGTACCTCCCCAAATATGCCCTCTGCACGCATCTGTTTCTTCCAGCAGTGCTGTGCAGTCCCAGCGAGGAACCACCACATCTACTCTTCTGCATTGCGTGACCTGACAACACGTGTCTTAGCTGATATCGACAAAGCTAGGCACATTGAATATCCACAATTGGGTGGATTCGGAGACATGGATGCGCTTTTGAAACCATCCCCATGATTGAGGCAATAAACATATCCCTTGCTTCCAAAACTTCCTTCCTGCTCCTCTTCCCTCCTTTTTGTGCTCAGAGTACTCATGGGAGACCCATGGTGAATCCATTGCTTTCTGTGCCACATTTACTGCTTACTCCAGATATTGTCCTTGACAGCAACTTCTAGAATTATGAACTCACGTGGCTTACCTGAAGCTTTATGCCCATTAAGCAACAAATTGTTCCCTCCTTTAAATCCCTGGAAACCATTTACTGTTTCTATGAATCTTACCATTTTAAATTCCTTGTTCAGTATTTTTCTTCTGTTTTTGACTCGATTCATTAGGGTAATGTCCAGAAATTTCATGCCAGAGTGATTTCCTTCTTTGTTAAGACTGAATATTATTTCCTTCTGTGTATGCATGTAACACATTTTCTTCATCCATTTGTGAGCATTTAGGCTGACTTCACTCATACCTTGGCTGTTGTGATGGTTTGGTTGTCATCTTGACCTGTTAGCAATCCACAGTAATCTTGGGTGTTGTGATTTCCTCCAAATTGGAAAGAGAAAGGAGGCTCACGGGATTCAGGAAGTCATGTTAGCTCCAAACAAATGTCCCTTCCTGGGAAGGCAGCACAGGAAGGAAATTCCAGAGACTTGGGAAGTCAGTAATTCTGGGAATGGGTTGGAATACCCCATCCTAAGGATATATATAAAGGGGAAGGAAATCTCTCCCACTTCCTCTACCTGTTTTGCTGGTGTGTATGGTATCGGTGATGGCTTCCCTCTCACTCTGTTTGGACCTGTGAAAGGAGGCCAGCCTCTTTCACCATTCTGAATCTTCCCCTAGATCTGTAACTTCAATAAATTCTCTCCTCCCATAACTGTGCATGGTTTAGGGTTTTGCTAGCAGTGTGTGGCTATGATAAGTTTGATACCCAAGAGTGTGGGGTGATATTACCGAGATGAATCTGACCATGTGGATTTTGGTTTTCTGGAACTTGTTTGCTATTGGAATGGACATGGGTTTGGTACTTGCCACAGAAGACACCTTCCAGAATGGTAAGACACATTTTGTGGACTATTCTTGAGAGAATTTGGAAATGCTAAGTTCAGTGAAAGTTGCATTTGGAGGCATGGCTTATGAACTTTCTAAGGGGAAGGAGAGAACTTTATTGGAACTGCATTACTGGAATAAAGGATGGATGCATTCTACTGCCCATGGCTAGAGAGTTTGATCAAGGTTGAATTTAAGTAATGGACTGTTATACTTGGCTAAAAATATTGAACTGAGAATTTTAAGGTTTAAAGTTGGAAAAAACTCAGAGCAACTTTTACTTCCTGGCACAGAGACTGGCTTTAGGTTACTGAAGCTGCTATTGTCAACGCATTAGGAATCCTAAAGAAGATGGTCCAACTGTTTCACATTAAAACAATGGAAAGGATGTCTGAGGTGTTTCCACCCAGGAAGGACTGAATGATAGATTCTGCAAACTCTTTTGAAAGGAAAGAGCTGAAAGGAAAGAACTTGCACTTCAAGGTTTATTTTGTCTCTGAAATAACAATGTGGCTGTATCTTGCACAGCTGGTATTGCTTTTGGAAGCATGAAAAATGAATGCATAGAGTGTGTCATGAAATGCACACAGTTCTAGGAGTTCTGGTACATGGAACAGGGCATGACGTTCCTGATTGGCCAGTGAAGCCACTGGAAAGATGGACCATTGGTTTTCAATGGAGACCTGAAGGTGTTTGGATAGACCAGGACCGTGGGATGAGTTACCGGGGAGTGCTGTTGGCTGGGGTTTGAAGTTTTCTCCGGATACTCAGCCAAACTGGAGGGGTGGAATTTCAAAATCCAGAGAATGTTAGTCACTGGTTG
>PVHP010017941.1:0-33672 GCA_004024765.1 Zapus hudsonius | reverse complement strand
TTTTTTATTAAGAAAACATTTACCTGTTCCCTCATACAATTAGATGGTTCAATGCTGATGAAGGAAAAGAGAGTCAATAAGAAAATGCCAGGTTTCTGGTGCAAGCACTGTGTTGTTGCATATACTGAGATGCAAGAATTCTGGACACTTTAGGTTTCTGTCAGTTGAGGTGCTAAACATATAAAGTTTTGTGGAGTACATGTGAATTTTTGAGAAACCTGTAATACATACAGGCAGAGGCAATATGGATTTCTAGTCCCGTCCCAGACCAAATATATATGAAAATCTTTGAGAAATACTGTAGCTTTGGTATTTTTCTAAACCTTTCCCCCAAGTGATCCTGGTAAGACAGGGTTGACAACAACTAGAATGGTTTGTGGCATTGGCCATGTTTCTGGAATGTGCTTGTGCAAAGATGTTTTTAAAGGATGAAAATACATTGTATTTTGGATGAGTAAGAAAGATGAAACAATGCCTTTCCCTCTTTCCTTTAGTTTCCACACCTAAAATGAAGAGAATGGAATGGAGTGTATATGCAACCTCTTGGTCAAGGGCTCCCATTTACCTGGGATAGAAAATCCATAGCTGTGTTCTCTGAGTGTTACATGATACAGTACACTGGTTAAAAATACTTGTTTAAAGCCTAGTTCCACTTCTCCCTAACACCAGCCTTAGATAACTCACTCAATATCTCTTCTGAAAAGTGTGAATCATGCTTACTACTTCAAGTTATTAAGAGGTTTAAATAAATTAACATCTATGAAGTCACGCATTAGGCACCTGTGCATTATTGCAATGAAATGTGTGAAGCAGATGACTTATTAAGAGAAAATATAGAGGTCTGGTGTGGATGGTGCATGGTGACACGTCACAGCAGAGAATTGCAGCGGCAACAGTCACATCTCAATCTGAAGCAGAGAGAGAAAGAGACCATGGGCCAATAGTCTCCTTCAGGGGCACACCCCCAATAACCCAAGGACCTCCTAATATACCCTGCCTCATAGAGATGCCACCCGCTCCCAAACTCCCCACCCTGGGGAACAACCTTTATCATGGCTCCTTGAGTTCCACATACACACACTCCAGCAAGTGGCTGTCACAGTGACTACCTGGAACCTGCTCGATGGAATAAATGAGGATTTTCTTTTATGTTCTTTTATTTATTGTGCCAGCATAGGGTTGCAGAGAAATAAGGAGAAAGACACATAGAAAACATCTTTACTTGATTTTAAATACTTGCCTAATTTCTCCCTAGGCTCATGTGGACAAATTTTCCCCTCCTGCTTACAAACACCTTCCCATTCAACATTCATTTTCCACTCTCAGCATCTGTAATATTGTGTTTGAACGATGGAATTATCCCTGAGAGCTTTCTCCAGCATTTTAATACAAAATCTTTATAAATAAAAGAATAAAAGAAGCCTCCTGAAAGAATATTTTACTTCATTTGCTGACTACATCAGCAATAATTATTTTACTCATATGTAACCATTTTCACTATCCCAAAGCCTACCTACCAATAAACACATCTTTTTATCTGGAAACCCCACACATATAGAGCTTGTTTATATGCTTTGAAAAGAGGGACAGAAGAAAATGGGCATTTACTGCATTAAGCCTTGTGCTGTGCTTTTTAAATTAATTTTTAAACAGCCAGATAGCATTTTTAATGCATAGGATTTTTTGAATCCTTTAAAATCTGTTGAAGGTGTGTACAGTGTGTGTAGATCTTAAACTGGATGGTATGTACACAGTCATTTACTTTATTGCTCTAAAATGTCTAAAATATTTCATGAGACATTTTTGTAATAATATAACCTCAGCTTTACAAAAAATTTTATTTTGTATCATCTAACATCAAGCAGCAAAATCATCTTGTCTTTTATTTTAGTTTTTCATGCATATTTATGTTGAAAGATGATAAACACTGAATAGTTTTCATTTTCCATAAGGTTTTCCATTTTTCTTGTCACAAGAAAACAAGCCCCCAAAATGAGAAGGAAGAGCTGCTTATTTTTTTGATAATTTAATACTTGTTTTTATGAAAATGTGAAGTTTAGGAATTCTCGGGTGATAATGCCTGTGTGTAATGCCAGCACTTGAGAGGTTGAGGCAGGAAAGTAGGGAGTTCAAGGCCATCCTCTGCTGCATAGTGAGTTTGAGAAAAGCTTTGACTACATGAGACACTGTCTCAAAAAAATTCTCATTTTAGACTTGGACGATAGCTCAGTCCGTAAACGCTGCTTTTCAAGCATGAGGACATGAGTCTGATCCCCCAAATCCACAAATATGCTAGACATGGTAGACTGCACCCACAACTCCCACCCTAAGGAGCCGGTGATGAGCATACCCCTAGAACTCACTTACCAGCCAGACTAGCCTAATCAGTTATGTAAAAAAAATTAAAAATTAAAAAAATAAAAAAATAAATCAGTGAGCTTTTTGAACCAATGAGTCTCCCAGAATGGAGACAGTTGAAGATTCACCCAAGGTTGTCCTCTGGCATCAACACATGTGTACACAGGTGTGCAAGCACCCACACACCTGTACATACTTGTACCCATACACACATGCCCACAATATGCAAATACACATAGAACAATGATCTATTTGAACATTCCTGTTTTTACAGGAAAAGAACCTGAAGGACGTGCCCATCATGTGTTTTCTTTGCTTCCAAATGCATTTTTTCCTTCTCACCTCTTTTGCTGATTCCTAAAGAAGGATTTTGTGCTTCTCTCTTCACAGTTCCATCTGAGTTCATAACCCTGCCAACCCTTTAGAATGGTTTTCAAATGGTTCATTCCAGTTTTCAATGACTTAAGAAAATTGTAGTCAATCCACAGGTGGAGGAGTGTGAAGGCAACTTGGAGATGATTTGAAAGGTGACTCTGGAGCTTGACTCTGGGAGCTCATTACATAGAGACCTGGTGCTCACAGCCAGAGGGAGGACCTGAGAATCTATAGTAAAGCACATTCCCAGGTGAGACTGCTCTGTGAGAACTTCTGATCACTGGTTCTGATCAGTCTAGGTGTGTAACTATGTATCTATCATCTATCTATCTATATCTCTACATATCTATGTATCTATCTTCTATCATCTATAATATCTATCATCAATCTATATTTATGTATCTGTACCTATGTGTCTATCATCAGTCTTCTATTATTTATCATTTATATCTTTTATATCTATCTGTATACATCTATATCTATACCTATCGTTTACCTGTCTATTATCATCTATCAATTGTATATAATCTGTACCTATGTATCTGTCATCTATCTTCTATTATTTATTTGTCATCTGTCCATTTATAATCTATATAATCTGTACATATATATTTATCTATAGCTATCTGTACCCATCTTTTATCTATTTATCATTTATCATCTATCTATCATTATAGCTACTTATTTATCAGAAAGTAAAGGTAAATATCATAATTGTATTAGAGTTTGACTTCATCTCACTTGAAATTATTCCCATTTTATAGTTGAGGAAACTGAGAAATAAATGAAATAAGTGTCTCAAGTTCACAGGCCAGTTGATTGATGGAGTCCCACAGGCAGCCTCCTGCCTGGAGCTTTTTATTTCTGAACTTGCTGTCTTCTTGCCAAAAATGAGCAGAACAATCTGGTCCAGAGGGTCACTTAGAACAGAGGAATCAATTTATTAAGAGCAATGCAGACAAAGGCCTGGGAATATTGCAATCATTTTTCCTAGGACATAAAAGAATAATAAGTTTTGATAAGCCAAGATTCCAGGCTCAGAATTTATCATACACTAAGATTGCAAGGAGGGAAAGGCTGTGAAATGTTTTTGGAATGAGGAGTCTGCCATATGATTCAAATAATTAGGCCTCAGTTTGCCCATTAATGCTGAGTGAGAAATGAAGCTAGAAAATACAGGGAGGTCAGGTCAAAAAGGGCCTTGAGAATATTCTGAGAAGTTTACTTCCTCCTATGGTAAGAGGAGCTAAGGAGATGCCATTGAAGTGCTTTAAGCTTGCAAGGAGCAAAGGTCACTAGCATTCTGGCATCAATTGGAGAATGGATGATGGTGTATGTTACTAATAAGAAGTCCAGGTGAGACAGGTGAGCCCTTTCCCTATTCATGAAGCACAGGGCAGGTGCCAGACATTACTATTACTGTTAATGATAGGTTCTTTATGCTCTTATTATAAGCCCTCCTTCTGATGCTAATTTTCTTGTAAATAAGCAAAGGGATTTGACTGCCTAGGTGGCTACTGTTGGATTCTCCTTTGCTCTTCTGGCTGCCTTGAGCAAAAAATACGGCAGATAGACTACCCTTTGCCAATACCGCATCTTTAATGAAGACTCCACGGGTACTTTGAGAAAAGTAGACAATAATCATAGCTGATTGCTTTGACTGCTAGAGGTACATACTCAGCCAGGGCTGATTCCAAAAGACCTTGCTATCAGAGGCCTCTGACAACTAGATGACCCCTTAGTGATTTCCATTTAGGCCAGTCGAGGAGCACTTCTGGTTGGCTCATAGCAGGATGGCTATGACTGTTGCTAAAGAGACAATGTGCAGATTGGTGCAGAGACAAACCTCCATTTGCATGTGAGGTGTGCTATGATTGGTGCAATCACAAACCTCCATTTGTATGTGAGGTGTGCTGTGATTGGTGCAAAGGCAAACCTCCGTTTGCATGTGAGGTGTCCTGTGATTGATGCAAAGACAAACCTCCATTTGCATAAGAGGTATGCTGTGATTGGTGCAATCACAAACCTCCATTTGCATGCAAGGTGTGCTGTGACTGGTACAAGCACATACTTTCACTTGCATCAGAGATGTGCTGTGATGGATAAAAACACCCCTTCTTTGTCAGTCAAAGCAGGCTGATAGCTCATTTAGTGAGTTGGTTGTGAGATGCCCTCCTGTACTGACTTCCCGCTTTCAACATTAGTCCCAATAAAAGCCTTCTCTCCAGTGGCTTTTTCTTGCCTGTGTTCAGCCATGTGGAGTGACCTGATAACACAGAGAGCAGCAAGTAGCAGGTGCAGTGACAGTTGAACAGCTGCAGGCTGAGCTATGAAGCTGACAAGGTGGGTGTTTGATAGCTGAACTGTTTGAGAGAATGACTAGGGCAGGAGCAAGGAAGTAGACAAGTTGAAGAGCTGAGGCTGAAGGATAGAAGGTTGTGAAAAACAAGAGAAGAGAAACTGCTGGTCCCCCTGATGGCTGGAAGAGCTCCGACAGCTGCCAAGACCTTAGGGCCAGGAGTCTCCTACACTTCAGGCCTGGACACTGCAAACTTCTGAGGCCTACACAAGAGCTGTAGCATGTTTAGAGCTGAAAATCCTAATGCACTAGGCTTATAGAGGACTAGCATACTTGCAGTGTGAGGTTCCCAATACCCAAGGCATGCTTCTCTCATTACCCACAATTTCTGTTCCTCCTGATGACTGATAACAAGAATTCAGTTGAGGGATGATGGAGGACTCAGCTTAGATCAGAAGAGGGAGAAAGAAGCTTCCAGGGGCTGGAAGTGAGAAAGTTTAAGGATATTAATCCAAAATTTTCCAATATTGGTCAAATGGAAACATGACCCAGGAAGAATGGAGGAGACAGACTGTTATCGGCCAGCCAACTGTTTTAGCCACTTGAACAAACATCACAAACACACATAAAAATAATTTAGTGACTAAGCAAGTAGGGTTTTTGGTCCACTTGAAAGACTTTGAGATAACACCAGCAATAACTCCTTCAGTTAAAACCAAACTGGGAAGTGACATGACACAAAGTGTAATTATTTTCCAGGCTGAAGTAGAGTTAGACTCAATAGACTGTGTTCAGAAGGATCGTTTCCCATCAGGCAGAAGTGAATGAACCAGCCACAGTCAGCACGTCCAAGAAGACAAATGGATCCCTGGCCATGAGCCTTCCATCCAGTAAATAGAGCTGACATTTAGGCAGCTATTGCTCTTTGTGCACTAATATGCCCAACTTGAGCCCTAGACAATATTGGAATAGCAAGAGCTTGGAATGAGCGCCAGGAAATGAATATAATTTCTAAACACACTGCATATAGCTAAGCAGCACCAAAGAAGCTAATGTACAAATTTATGAGGAAAGTGCTCACGGAGCCCTGAGCCATTATGAAAGCTAGGTATTATTTCTATTTTAGAAAACGGATAATTCTTTTAAAAGTGTCCACTCTCTGGTTTATTAAAACCTCATAATAAGTTCTATCCTGTACTCAAATTTATTTTTCCCTCCCTTTGCTCCCCCTAGATGGCTAAATTTAGGCTGGGAATTAGCAATGGAGCCATGTTATGGGTTGGAAAAAGTATCCATGAGCTCTTTCTTTATGAAGTTACATTAGTAGGCAAGGTGTAAAATAATTCCCAACAATCTGTTGACTTTCATATATCAATCAAAGTCATTAATTAATTAATTTAATGTATCAGTTACCTTCTTAATTCTTGGACAAAATACCTGACCAGGAGCAATTTAGGGAAGGAAAAGGTTTATTTCAGCTTACAAGTGTGAGGTGAAGTTTGATCATAGTGAGGAAAACATGGCCGAAGCAGACAGCTGGTTTCACATCTTCACATTAGCATGGTAGAAGAAAGTCAACAGGAAATGTGGCTGGGTTACAACACCTCAAGGTCCACCCCTAGTGGCACACTTCCTCTTGCTAGTCTAATCGACATAATATATATGAATGTGAATATCAGAGATTATCATAATGCCTAGTGTCTTTGAAGTGTTTATGATAAACCAGAGGTATCTTAAAGATTTTGCTTACTTTATGAGATTTGATACGTATCTACAAGGTAGACACTATTATTATCATCAGATGATGCCACTAAGTTTTCAAACATCAATTATTAGTTTGAAAAGTAAAAAGGAGAGCTAAGTTTTATTTGTTGTTGTTTTATGAGGTAGGATCTTGCTCTAGCCCAGGCTGAACTGGAATTCACTATGTAGTCTCAGGGTGGCCTCGAACTCATGGTGATCCTCCTACTTCTACCTCCCAGGTGCTTGGATTAAAGACATGTGCCAACATGCCCAGCTTGAGAGTTATAATTTGAATGTTCTTAAACTTTCACAAAAATTTCAGCCTTCCTATTTCTGTCACTGCCTTGGTCCTTTACAAGAAAAATTGTCCCTTGAAAGAACCCTGAGCCTCCAGGAGTTGTTTAAAGGTGTAGTGTCAAATATCCAAGTAGAACACATAAGAGATTTTATGTTCTCTGCAGAAGAGATGGCCATATTTTTAGGCCAAATACAACAAAATGAATCATGTCCTTCATCCCCAAATGCACATGTTGAAGCTCTAAACCCCAGAATCTTTGAACATGACTGTATTTTGAGGTAGGACTTTAAAAAATTAATGAATAAAAGAGTCCCACAGGGTGGATCTAGAGTCAGTATGATTATTTTGAGTCCTTTTAAAATGAAGAGATTTTGTCAGAGAAACACTATGCCTGGGAGAACATAAAGGGAAAACTACTAAAGTCACAGATATATACAAGACAAGGAGAAAGGCTCAGAAGAAATCTAATCTCCCAGCACTTCAATCTTGCCCTAGGAGACTCTAGAATCTTAAGAGAATTAATTTCCATTGTTTAAGCCACCAGATTGTGGTACTTTGTTATGGCACTGTTAACAAAGCAATACATCACAGGTGTTTCCCCACTCCTATTTAGGCAGGTGCTACTCATGAGTGAGGTAGGTCCTCAGAGTGGCTTGTTGATGCTACCTGTGAAAACTCAAAACTGCTCAAGACATTCATAATAGGAGGAAAAGATGATGGCATGAAAACAAAACAGAGACTGAGAAGGGGAGGGGACATGATGGAAGATGGACTTGAGAGGGGATTATCATGGTTTACTGACTGTAATTATGGAAGTTGTCAATAAAAAGTTTAAAAACAAAAACTCAACTCCAGTGGCTGGTAACACAGAAATTCCTTGGTAAGAATAAATGATTTTGGGCTGGAGAAATGGCTCAGCGGTTAAGGCACTTGCCTCCAGTGCCTAAGGCCCTGGTTCAATTCTCCAGGACCCACATGGGCCAGACCCACAAGGTGGTGGCCCTGGTGCTCTCTCTCTCTCTCTCTCTCTCTCTCTCTCTCTCTCTCTCTTGGCTTGAAAATGAATAAATAAAATATTAAAAAAAGAATAAATGATTTTAAAAACGAAGTAAATATAGGTTAGTAATGCTAAACAAAGTTAAACCTGCCACATGACTATAAGAAATAAAGTATATTAATGACAGACATTTGAATTAGACCACATTGAAAAGAACCAGGTGGGCTGGAGAGATGGCTTAGCGGTAAAGGTGATTGCCTGCAAAGAGAAAGGACCTGAATTCAGTTCCCCAATGCCCATGTAAAGCCAGATGTACAAGGTGGTGCATGGGTCTGGAGTTCATTTGCAGTGGCTGGAGGTCCTGACATACTCATTTTCTCTCTGTGTCTGCCATTCTCTCTCTCTCTCTCTCTCTCTCTCTCTCTCTCTCTCTCTCTCTCTCTCTCTCATGAACAAATAAATAAAATATTCAAAAAAGAAAAAGAAACAGGTAATAGAGGAATCAACCAATTCCATGTACTGCTTTTACTTAAGACTTCTGTAATGCTGGTCAGTCTTTTCTTACTTTATATATGGGTTCAGGACTGAATGTAAACCTAATCCATGGGCACCCACATACTATGAGCCTTGGAGATCATTATCCTGTCCACACACACACACACACACACACACACACACACACACACACACACACACACTGTTGTAAGAAAACATATGAACCAGGTATGAAGAAGCTGATTTTCCTATCTAAGAATAAGATAAATGTCTGGAACCTGTGTTGTTTTTTTTTAAAATGTCTATTAGCTTTACATTGTTAGGTTCCTACTTGACTTTTCATAGGCATAATAATGTCTAAGAAATGTCTGTACACCTAACCTATATGGCTGAGAGCAGAGATAAATCTTTGTCCTAAACTTTCATTCACTTTGGGTTCCAGGAACAGCCAGGAATGTAGGCAGGAAAGACCACCCCAAGATACAAACACTTCTCTATAATGGAGAGGCTACACCCTGAAACAGATCATCTTGTCAGAGCTAGATTGGTCCCTCTGAGGATTAAGAGTGATTAACAGACTAATAATTCTAAGGGACCACCATTGGCACTCAGACAATGAAGGTCAGGACTGTACTTTTATCAGGACTGCTCAAGTATGTATATGTCCTATCCTGCCATAGTTATTACTTTATTTAAACCTAAATCTCATATTAGCAACTTGAAGACAAGCTTGAGGTCACTGGATCCCTTTCTCTGTTCCTCTTCCCAATATGTTCATTAAATCTCCATTTTGGCCTTTTACTGTTACTTGTCTCTTTAATTGACATATTGGGATGAGTGACTGACTCTAGATGGTTGGAATGGCCAGAGCCAGGCTTCTACCTTGAAACTTCAGTTTTATATGCTTCTGCCTCCCAGCTCATTTTTAGGTCTGGCTTGACAAATGAGTAACTTTGGGAAGATACATTATCTTTCTATATCTCAGTTTTCTCATATGCAAAGTAGTATGGTAATAATTCTCATTTTGAGGGATATGAGTATTAAAAATATATTTTGCTAAGTGCTTAAAACAGCACCTAACACATTTATGACATTATAAGTTCTAGTCATAAAATAGATGAGTGTTTATCATAAAAAATGCATGATCAATTACCATTCTAGCTAAGTGACACTGCAGTCTCTTAAGAGAATCCTTCATTCGAATACAACGAACCTAATTTGATTAACCTTTGCCTGAAGTCATCATCACTGCCATGAATATCATGGTTTTTCACTTCTAAATCTGCAGTTCCTTCCCTCCTGACCCACCAGGGTCTGACCTCCAATTGCCTTTCTACCTTCATCTGTTTCCTTTTCTAACCCAGACTCAGTGCTTCAGGGAGTCTAAACCACCTTCCTGTCAGTCTTACCTCTACTCAAGCTCTTTGGTCTTCATTGATTTTATGAAAATTCTCTTCTCTGGTCCCAATATTTTACTTGCTGACTTTTAGTTCTGATGGTACTTTTTGTCCTCATCATTTGTGACCCATTTCAGATTTGCCCTTCTGATCTTCTGTTCTCTATTACTGAGTTATCTCTGTGCCCCTGAGCTTCATTGCAAGTGTGAGCATAACTTTATAATGCACATTCACAGGTATGATCTTCTTTGTCTATTTTGTATGAAGATCCCTATTATAGGCCCCCATGGACAAGTTTTCATTGGTCTTTGGATCTCCTGTAGTGCCTGTAAGAGAAAAGACATCATTCGATAGTCATTTTATATATAAAATATAAATGAATAAATAGATATAAAAGTACATATACAATCAGGTTTCCCTTCTGTTTGAGCAGAAGCAGCAAAGATCTGGGCTTAATAAATTAATAGTAGTAAAGTATTTTAGGTGCAATATTTGAACTGGTATGATTATTTCAATAAACATTTGTTGACTGCTTAACTATATGCAAAACACTGGGTTTGGTTTGGGGAGTGGAGGGAAGGAAGGATTGTTGTATGTTTCTACCACAGTTTGTACATTAGAGACAGAAGAGAAAGTAGGAATGTATGCTAAAGGATTTGGGATTTTCTGAGTTTCTAGCTATACCATTGTACAGAATAATGACAGCAAATGTGATGGTGAACACTTATCACCCCAGTACTCAGGAAGCTGGAGAGGGAGGACCACCAGTTCAAGACTAGTCTGGGCTACACAGTGAAAACCTGACTCAGAAAATAAAAGCCAAAAATAAAGATAAAAAGAATAATGCAACTTATACTTCCATAATGGAAAAGACATATGTATACACAGAAATTTTACCTTTGTCCTATAAAGATGATGATTTAATGTATCTTTATGAAGTTAATGTAAATGAGAAAGAGTATTGTATTCATTTGAAGGGGTACCTGTAATAAGGTTCCACAGATTGGATGGCTTTAACAGCATCTCATCTTCCACAGATGAGAAGTAGTGTTTGCAGGGTGTGTTCTTTGTGGGCCATGGGGGAAAGTCAGCAACTTGATTATCTGCTGGTTTCTAGTGCTTATCGGCAACCCAAGACAGGTCCAGGGCAGTGGGGACAACAGTCCAGGGACTGTTGTAGTCAGCTCCAAGTTGCCGGGATGGATATCCAAGCAGGCACAGGTTATGGGAGGAAGGGGTTTATTTCAGTTTACAAATCCAGGCAAAACTCTGTAAATGGCAGAAGAAGCTGCTTGCTTCCATAGATCCAAGCAGAGAGAAACAACTGCAGCAAGACACTCTTAACTTAGAATCATTAGACGTGTCAGAAAGAGACAGACAGACAGACACACACACACACACACACACACACACACACACACACACATAAACACAACTATTTGAACATTTCAGCTTAACTTCTTGGGTTTCGCCATCAGTAAAAAAAAACTCATTAAGCCAGAATCTGGTTGTTTAAAGAAATCTTGAGAATTAAGTAGGCTACCCTCCCCTATTAACACATCTCCTTCACATCTGAGTGTTTATAAGTTCCTTTATCGAATATTAGGTTTTTTTGGGCAAATATATATTGTTTCATATAATATTTTCTCTAATTTGCTATGTAGGTTCAGATGCATCAGGTGGAAGTGAGAGACTATGACTTCTATTTTGTTTTTCATCCTCAGTTAGGAGCTGTAGATGCCTGCTATGAACTCAAAGACAGACATTGTTTTACCTGAATGAGAGCAAATGGAAACAATGTAGTGACTGTCAAGGTGTGTGGGGGATACTTGTGGATACTCAAACATACACAGAGGATATGGTCCATTCATTTATGTAGGAGGGTTATCTGTAGTAGGCTATGGCTTCCCACTCTAAATCCAAAATGAAAAAATGGAATAAAGTGCATAATCATGACACACATGGAGGTAAGTAAAATCCATCAAGGACATTTGGGAGTATTAATGACTAAAGTCCTAACCCAAATATCATTGGGAGGTCTGATAGAGAAATTGAGGTTGTCAGCATTAAGTTTACACACCTGTCAATGACATATATTCAGGTAGAAAGAAACTCAGCCATGACCAGCAAAGAGTTTTTGGCTTTACTAGCAGGAATAAGTAAGGACTTGCCCATGTGTTTATGTATATCCTCCCTTTAATGGGAGATGTCTGGTGGATCAGAGGGTGTAGAGCTATGTTTAGAGGGGACTGAGCTTAGAGCAGGGTCTTCAATTCTGTTCCATTGGTCTATCTGTTCTTATGCCAGTACCATGCTGTTTTTGTTACAATGGCTTTGTAATATAACTTTAGATTGGATTTGGCGATACCTCCCGATGAGCTTCTTTTACTAAGGATAGCTTTGGATATCCGAGGCCTTTTGCCTTTCCAAATAATTTTGGAAATTATTTTTCTATGTCCACAAAGAATGATGCTGGTATTTTTATTGGCATGGCACTGAATTTGTATATTGCTTTTGGGAGTAATTGCCATTTTCGTGATATTAATTCTACCTATACAGGAGCATGGAAGATCTTTCCATCTTTTCGTGTCATCTTCAATTTCCTTCTTCAGTGTTTTCATTATACAAGTCTTTCACATCCTTGGTTATCCTGATTGGCTGGTGCCTCTGAGAGGACATGTGGGCAGTTCCCCAATGCTGACATCTCAGTGACAACAGCCCCCAGAAACTGCACCTGTATTTCCAAGGTGGCACTGCAAAGACTCATCAGAGTCTGAGAAGAAAACCTCATATCTCCACAATGAATATACAACTTGGATCACTAGCCATCTTGGAAACCATCACCAGAGGAAGAAATGCAGAAGTTAGCTATGTGTCCCCATAGCTAGAGTTCTGAGACAAGATACTCCAGCAGGAGAGACTTCTAGAAGAGAAAGGTTCATGCCCTGGGATAGCAAGAGAATGAAATTCTTGCTCTGCCTTAGAACCCAAGGAGATCAGAACCAAACAGAACAAACCCTGCAGTAACTGGGTCATCATCCAGCCTGGGCGATATAATGAATGAGAACATTTTGACAAGAAACTAAGTCACTAAGATTTTCCTTGCTTCTAGTTGGAAAATCAGTGCAACTGTGACCAAGGTCACAAAGACCATATGCATCCCAGCGTACGTAGTGCTCCCCAAATGGGTCAGAATTGATTACATGTCTAAGTGTTTCTGAAATTTAAAAATGTAGGCAAAGAGATTTTCTTTTGCTTTACACTGGAAGGGAAGAAAATTTGAGCAGAGAGTTACCAACCTCAAAATGTCATGTATAAATAATGCTTCCGAACTTCCCAAGGATAAAATCCCTAGGCCAGAAAATAATCATAAAGATGGACAGAATGCATGGCTCAGTTCTATCATTCAATGTCTTCAGGTGAGGTATGTAGGTTAGGAAAAAGCATTGTTAAATGTTTTAATAATTTTCACCTAAAATAGTTCTAAAAACACAAATATTTGCCAAACTCATTAAGGAAGCTGCAGAAATAAATGCATTTTGTGTATCTTAAGGTCAGAGAGAAACAAACCTCTAAACTACATGCTTTTAGATTTTCTAATTCAATTTCTACTTGGCTTCTTTTATGCTGTTTGCTTTTGTGGAATTTATTTAATTTTTGATACCCTTTATGTCCTCATTAGTACAATGAAGACAATATAGGTCTCAGTTTTAAAAATTATATATAAATCATATATATTTATTTACATATAATGGGGACACATTTTAAATTACATACAATATATAGTTTTATAATAATATACATAATGTATGTGCATTTTATAAAATAAGATAGATATAATGAAAATGTACATTGACAAAATTTCAACTTTTTGATTCTTTTGTATAAAAATTTTCTAGTTTAATCACCTCACATTAATACAGTGCCTTGCATAAAGTATGTATCCTATAGATAGTGAATGAACCAAAGTCAATAGTCTTGTATCTAAGAAGAAAAAAATGATAGGTATAAGTTTGTGAGTTGATCTGAATTCCACACTAAAGGCATTTTGTTTTGAGTGAGAATGTTTAAGTCAATTTTCATATAGTAATAGGAAATGTGGGGGTGAGTGTTGGAAGCTATAGTTGGATACCTTGCAGGAAAATTAATAAGCAGAGGTTTAGTGGTTTAGAAAGGTCCACCACAGTCCAACAGACAGTGCCACCACGGGCACATTCTGATTACACTTTTACCTCTAGTCAAGTCCCACTGTGAAGGGAAAAGGCAGACAAGAAGGAAGCAGGAAGACAGAAAATGAATAGAATTAACATTATTCAGATTTTAAGATTTATATGCTTCATGCTAGGCCATTCCAAGTATTTCCTCCGAAAAAATAAGCCCCTGCTTATTACCCTTTTTAATGATGAAACTCACATTCGGTTTGTTTAAATACCTTCGCAAATTTCCCCACCTAGCATTAGTGATAATTTTACCAAGGTTTATATGACCACCAAGTCTTCCTTCTATTAAACCACACTTCTTTTTCAGTTCGAAAAGGAAAAAGTCAAACTTCCTGATATTACACTCAATGCATACCAGTACTGTGTGATGCTGGCATTATGTGAACATCCTCCAACCTCACTTCTCTGAAAGAACAGGCCCTTACTCACATGGGAGTGGCATGTGCTCCGTCTGCTACACTGCAGATACCTCCCCAGTGCTTAGAGAAGTGCCTCATGATTTGGGGAAGCATCATTTGAAGGGAACCTTCTGCTGTGTTGCAGAAGAGTCCTGTTCAAGCCCCCTGGAAATGTCCAGAACTCACACTGACTAAAGCTTCCAGGAATCTTTAGATTTTGAAACTCACTCTGTTCTTGAGAGCATAATCCCATTGCTTCTTAACATTAAGGCCTCAAACTCAGCCATGGAGGCATTCCTTTTTGTTCTCATTCTCTGCTGGACTTATCTTTCTCCAAAGAGGGCAAAGAGCTTTGTGGAGGATGTTGAAGCTAATTGGCTATATCCTCAGATTAAAGTTATCTGGACAAGCTCATGAGTGAGCATGTGAATGGGAATGGGTGATAATAACCCAGAGCATTGGGTTATGATAAGGAAAGAAAGATGAGTGCAAAGAACACATAATGAGCAGAAATGTGGAACAACCTTCTAAATGAGTTTGACAACACCTTTCTTTTGGAGTCAAAATAGGTTACAAATTTTTGAAAGGTCTCTGCAAAAGAGGGGCCCCGTGTGTCATGCTGATGGATGTGTTGACCTCCCTGGCTCCCTCACTCTCTAATTTCTGTAGTTCTGAGAACTCACGAATTCTGATGCCTCACTGAAAAGAGAGAGGTTTCTCTAATGACATTCCCAAAGTGAAGAACTCCGACCTTTCCAAGAGAAAGAAGCTCAGACATTTATTAGCTAAAAGAAGCAGGGTGTCTCTGTATGCTTGACTGCAGTGTGTCAGCTTATATTTGAGTCGAAAGATCAAACACTGAGTTTCAGTGCTATGACAAGAAGTCCCTTCAGACATGTGCAAGTTCAATGTATGCTTCATAAAAGACTAAATTTGTCCTTAAATCAGTGCCGAGATTTTCATTTTGAATTGTCAGGAATATTCATCAAATCTCTAGCTTATCTTTTGGTTTTGAATCATTGCTAAATATGTTAAAATGTTAATAATACATGTTTTAAATTTGAGAGGGAAATGCAGGTGGAACTTCTATATTGTCTATTAAAATTTTTAAATATTTTATATAGTACTCTATATGGAATAATACATTCTTATATTGGGAAGGGGCTAAGGTTTATGATATGTGCTATTGAGTCTGATATGTGAAAAATACTCAGAGCTGAGTCAGGAATGATCTAATCCATATGCAACCTCAATGAGAGCTGGTTGTGTGATAATAGGTAGGTCGTTTTTCCTTACTGACCTCACATTCCTGATTGCAAAACTAATGGATGACTCTACTTTAAGACCATGGTAAGTGGTAAGTCTCTTAATCCCTGCAATCTGAATTTTAGTGTATTATAGAAATGTGAGATAGTTGCAGAATTAATCACAATTTGGCTGATCTCAAGTGGTGACACTATCCTAGATGACCCAGGTGGACTCAGTGCTTCCATGGGTCTTTTGGGAGTAGAGGAAGAAGAGAAGTAACACTGAGAGTGAAAGAAGTTATTTTTTAATTAAAACTTGTATTAACATACAAAGAATTTGGCTTTATGATGCTTTTAAATCAATTTTTTGTTTCCTTACTCTTTCTTTTTACCCTCCCCTGTGTCCTTCCCCCACCATCACCTCACGTGTGCTTTCTTGTGTTACAAGAGTCCTTTCCCTGTCTCAAGTACCTCTTGCTCTGCTTTCATGTTCTCCTATGGCATTTCAAAGCCTATCCCCACAGAGTGCCTCACCTAATTACATACATAGAAATATTAAGGTTAAGATATGAGATATGAAAAAGAACATGTCTGAATGACCTCATTTAGTATATAATCTTTGCCTGTTCCATCCCTTTTTCCAAGAATTTTATAATTTCATTTTCTTTTATAGATGAATATAATTTAATTGTATATTTGTCTTAAAAAGTTAAAAACTAAACTACGATATAACCCTGCTATTCCACTCCTGGGCATATATTCCCAGGACTCCATACTTTACCATCTTCTTTGTTGTTCTATTTATAATAGCAAGAGAATGGAATCAATTTAGATGTCCTTCAGTGGATGGCTGGGTAATGAAAATATGGTACTTTCATTTATTTATTTATTTATTTATTTATTTATTTATTTATTTATTTATTTATTTTGGAGACAGGATTTCTCCCTTAACCTGCAGTTCCTGATTCTGCTAAAGCAGCTGGTAAATCCTGGAGATCCTCCTGTCTCTGCCTCCCCAGCGCTGAGATTACCTGTCAATGTGCCTGGCTTTTAAGTGGGCACTGGGGATCTGAATTTATATATTCTTATGCTTGCCTGGCATAAGAATATATAATATTCTTTGCCCACAAAAGCATCTCCCCTATCCCTTGGGTATTCATATTTTTCAAAACATTATTTTTGGAATTTTAAAATTCTACTTTTCTGTTTTCTAAATAATTATGTGACTATCTTTACAGAACAGCTTTTAATCTACTTGTTATTTTATCTCCTTAATTTTTGTTGTATGTTTACTTTTAGGTTTTTTTTTTTTTTTTTTTTTGAGAAAGGCATGTGCTATGCAGCTGTTTTCTTCCAAATTGAAACATTGCCTCCTGGAGTGAAGAGGGAGACTCATGACTCAGGAAGCTGATGGATCTGAGGAGGCTCGGGAATCTCTTCTCTGTGGTCCCCATGCTCTGTAATTAAGCCTTCACCCTGAGGCTGACACAGGAAGCCCCATCAAAGCAGCTGATTTAGGGGCTCCATGTTCCTATAAATAACCACTCTCCATGCTTTATAAGTGACCCCCAATAGACTCAGTGGTTCACGGAAATGGTATTGACCTAATCATACTCTGGTCTGTTACTTGAGCCCGATTAGGGGTGAAGACCTATCACTTGAAGAAGTCCCTAAGCTCACCATCAACAGGCTGCTCAGCCTCTAGAGGTTTCTCTGTGCCCTGTGGTTTGCCTCTGGCAGGATGAACTACAAAGCTCATTTCCATCAGAACCCTTCATTCCTGCAGCTTCCTCCCTCCCACAGGGTGGGTGCTGCTGAAAGCATTTAGCTGAGATTCCAGTGCAGATCTCGGTGTTGCTGGCCTCCTTCATCCTCCAACAGACTCAGGGGACAACTTGTGGCTGGGTTAGTAGACATACAACCCTAGGAATCTCTGGAGTAAGTGAAAAGACTCCTGCTGTGCATGGAAGGGGAGTCAGGATCCTAAGGAAAATAGAATACTCATTGACAGTAGACTTAGGACCAGGCTTAGCACCAAGCTGTACAATAGGAAATTAAGAAATTCCAGTTTCAAGTGGCCTTCAAGTGAAGACCTGGGAGACTCCAGTAGTAGAGGACCCAGAAAGAAGTGTTTCACCAACTTGATATGAAGGTGCTTGGATGACAAATTGGGAAAAGGGTGCAAGTCCCCACGCATAAGCAGGACTTCCATGAGCTGTTTCCCACTGTCTGAAAGAGGGAGAACCCAGCTTCCGATCAGCTGCTCAGATGTGATTCAGAAAGAAGTGGGACTTGGCAAGCCACCAGAAAACACTCAGCTGTGAGTCAGGCTCCTTTCTTCAAGTGCTACTACAAGAAACCAAATCCCACTTATAAAGCTGGACTTTTATAGGTTATCATGGATGCAATTACAAGCTAGTGAAGGATGTGTAGTAACTCAAGGAAAAATTAAAAATGCAAATGACAGTAGAGTGGGGGCTTCACATCGCTAGACACAAAAGGCCATTTGGAATTAGGAAGATGATATGAATGTAGGAAATATGTGCCCCCAGCCAACACCAGTCAAACGAAAAAATGCTATTCATTTCTAATAACAATGCTTCCCATGATGCTTAGAGGAGGGAATTGCTGTCTATCAGATTAGAGGTCCGTTTTGTTGTGATTCAAACTTAAAATGCTGGTGAGATGATCGATCCATCGTGGGTGATAGTGAACAAGAATTTCAGACAGAAAGGAAACCATGAATAAAATAAAATAAAGTCTGGCTTTGTTTTACCTTTACACTTTGACATCTTTAGCGATCATAAAACTAAATGGTAGTTTGACGTGTTCTAAGCATGTTTTTTTCAAAATTTTTCATGAAATAATTCAACCTTGGAGAAACTATGCTTGTGCTGGCATCTTTAACTATTTTTCTTATCCAAACTGCAAAGAGTTTTGATAGTTGTTCTAAATAGTGATTAGAGTGGTTAGTCAAGTAGTTTTTAAACATGTTATGTAGCATCAAGACCATGCATACACACACACACACACACACACACACACACACACACACACTTGCGCGCGCACCCCCCCCACACACACTGGCTAATACTAATAAGATCCATACTCTTTCCATCCCTACTGTTCTCACTTTATTTCTTTCACCTCTCCTTCTTCTCTCTTTTCTCTCTCTGCTCCCCCTCTTCACACATAGAAATTAAAATGGTCTTGAAATTTTTTGAATTTTAAATGTTATCACATAAACAAGGGATGTTTGAGATAAAGCATAGGGTAATCATCTCAATTTAAATATTCCACATTAAAGACAGATCTCAAAACCAAGGTGTTCACAATAAATATAATTATTTATTTTTCCAATGCAATTTTAATGGGATCAAAAGGCAAATTAAGCAGACTCCTTCTAGTTCTGAACTTCTAAACCATGAAAGCTATGTCTCAGGCTTTTAATTCAGTGAAAGGCCATCATCAACCTGTGTGCCTTCCTATTCCAAAACCCTTCGCCTAGCTTCATCTCTGAAAGGAGTTTCAACTCTGAAGTACAGATGGTTCTGACTCCTTAAAGCTTACTTTGTCTTTTTAAATATTTTACTTATTTATTTGAGAGAGAGAGAAGAGAGAGAGAGAAAAGAAAGAAAGAAAGAAAGAAAGAAAGAAAGAAAGAACGAAAGAAAGAAAGAAAGGTGCACCAGCTTCCAGTCACTGCAAACGAACTCCAGACACATGTATCACCTTGTGCATCTGGCTTTACGTGGGCACTAGGGAATCAAACTCAGGTCCTTCTGCTTTGCAGGAAAAAGCCTTAACTGCTGAGCCATCTCTCCAGCCTTTACTTTTCCTTGATGTAAGAGTTATGTCTGCACATGATAGGTGTTTGTAAAAGAAAACAACACTAATGTAGTGCCATGGAGAAAAAAGAAGCATGGTAAGGAGAGACAGATGACAAGAAGATGGTTAAGAAGATGATGGCCAGGGAAGAAGTCAGTGATGAACTCTAAAAGCCCCTCATGAGAGGAAAGAATGGAATGTGGAAAGTTTTGAAAATTCAAGAAAAGGAACGGGGGATGAAAAGACTCAAAGACAAGGCCTGGAGGGAGTAAGAGGTCTTTGGATTTTGTCCTAAGCATGATGGGAGGGTGCTGAGCAGGGTCATTCTATAATGTGGCTCATATATTTCAAAGATCAGGTTGTTCACTGCATGAAAATCTGCTAGCATAAGCTCATGGGCCTTGGATTAATAAGTCCAATGGGCTGAGCAATCAGACACATTCTCTGGCTAACCTGGGGGTGGAATGTGAGAAAACGTTTAAAGAGGCTCCAAGGTTTTTGAAATTTTGTTATAGAAACTATTCCAGAGGGTGGTAGTTGAGTTTGGGAGTGGTTAGGTTTGAGAAACCTGTTAGAAAGATAACTGGAAATATTTAAAGAACAGATAGAAGCAAGAGTCAGTTTCATGGCAAGGTAAAAGATAGACCTAAAGTTTGGAGAAATTAGCTTATTGAATGGTGGCACTGTCTTGTAAGAGTGAGTATGCAGACAGGAAAGGTGGCCATGAGTCAGCCCTGGGGGTACACAGATACCTAGAGTGGAAAGAGAAGGTGAACCTGACCCATGTTGAGGTAGAAAGCAAAATCATGGATAGGGCAGCAGGCCTATGCCAAGAGAGACATCTGCCTTCTGTTCTTTTTTGTTCTGTTCTTGTTTCTTCTAGGGGAAGAACAGAGAGTGAAGGACTCCTAATGAGAAGCAGTTTTATGCTCCTGTGAGAGTCACAGGAACACTTCCTTCCCTGTAAGGCTCTTGATGGCTTTGCCTCTGCGGTCCTTTTCTACCACTAACAAAAATTCCTAAGACCTCAATAATAAAGCAGCCTTAATACTCACCCACCATGACTCAGGGAACTGAATGGAAGAGGGGGTGGGGTGGAAAGATTGTAAGAGCCATGGTGGGGGAGAATATCCAGAGACATACACACACACCATAGATATTCACATGCACCAAAAAAGAAATACTTGCTCATTTTCACTTGTTAAATAATAATGTTAATTTATAGTAAGTCTGTATCATTATTTTAAATTCTATTTTATGTATTTGCAAAAGAGAGAGAGAGAGAGAGAGAGAGAGAGAGAGAGAGAGAGAGAGAGAGAGAGAGAGAGAATGCCTGGGTGCCAGCTAGGGTCTTTTGCTACTGCAAACATACTCTAGAACATGCCATTTTGTGCATCTGGATCTACATGGGTGCTGGGAAATAGAACCCAGGCCAGCAAGATTTGCAAGCCTCTCCCTAGCTCCATGTCTCTTATTATTTATTAATGTCTATATTGAGAACTATTTTCAGACGTCATCATGAGTTTTCACTTCTTCACAGTAAGAAATTCTGACTTGTGGAGACAGAGATCTTGGAGACAGAGATCTTCATTTTATATCCTCATTCGAAGTGACATAGTATAGGTTATAGTATAGGTTAATAATATGCTAGAGCTTGAATATCATTATTCTAACACTTTCATCTTCCATCTAGGAAACTAAGGTTCAGAAGTAGAAAGTGATCTGACCGAGCCACAAAGCTAATGCATGGCATTGATCTTGAAACCTTCATTGTTCTGGGGTCGTTTCTTAGAACCTTGAGTTTTGGCTACTATTAATTTCTGGTTGCCAAATGTTTCTAAGAGGTTTGTCCTGGAATTTCCATGAGCTCCCCACCCAAGAACTAGCTTTGGAAAAACCCAATGCTGTTCTTGGAAAGAGTGAGGTGTACCATGGTTCTAGATTCTGAAATTAGAGAAGGAGCTTGCATTTTCTTCCAGAATTTAGATAATTGATTTTCTCTGTTTGAAGTCATATATTTTCATTCTGGAAGAGTAGCTCACTAGATTCCCCAGGTATTTTCTTATATTGAGTGTGAGCTTGGATTCTTTAGGTGTAATTTACATATGTCCTATTAATCACATCTGAACTGATTACCAAGGCTGAGCTGCTGGCAGTATATTCTGAAGTATACTATGATAGAGAAAATTTGAATTTCCAAACAAAAGTTTCTTTCTTTCCACAGGTTTGGCCTTCTTGTCTGTTATGGTCCAGCATTTAAACCACACTTCCATGAGTAACTCAGCTGAATTGGAGGCTTAAAAGCTAGAAACTGAATATTTCCACATAGAGGGGGCTTTTATAAGAGGTGACAAGAAGTAGAAAAGGAAAAAAATATGTTCTATGCAAGCAATAAAAAGGCTAAGTTGTGGGTGAGGAAAGACACAGTGAGGAGGTGGAAGGGAGGTGATGAGGTGGGGGAAGGGAGAAGATAAAGCAAATCCTTTGAAAGACCTGTAATAAATCTTAATTCTTTGCTTGCTGATGAATAAATTAAAATAAAAGAAGTGCACATTTTATTTTGTTCATATTTCTTTGGCCAAACAAAAAATACACCTATGTCCAATAGTACAGTCGATAAATGTAATATGTTACTACATTTACTTGAGTCATCTTGGATAATTAACAAAATTATTTTAGTTTTCAGTGTAAAAAAATTACACCTACCATAGTTATCTGTTTAATGGGATAGAGGATAATTTTAAAGGAATAATTATCTTTTGATTACCCCCCTTCACTAGGGTCAAAGATAAGACCTCACTGGCTGCCATCACACAACATTGAGAGCCACCTAGAATCTGGAAGGAAGTCAGTTCCCAGAAGCCTGTGTAACGATGGAGAGCACTACATGAGCTTCTTAGGGAACTTGTCCAACAATCCTTGGAGAAAACAGCATGACAAGATGTACACATCTTTGCAATAGTAGCACTCAACCTAGGTGAGTAATCAAGGGCTCTCTGATTGGCCACTCCATGGCAAGGAACCCTTAGCTGGAACTGGGATCTCAGCCAAGCTACTAAGCAGACCAAGAATATGGACTCCAAAGGGAAGCTTCCACTAACCATGGGCCTAAAGAGAGGCTCCACCTACTATAATCTCACCAAATTAACAATGCTCATCCCATTTAACCTATGCTGATCTCATCTCCATTGAAGAATCTGTTTTTTAAGAAAAGATTTTATATATATATATATATATATATCTTCTTATATATAATATATAATATATATTATTTAATTTATTATATATATATATATATATATATATATACATATTAGAAGGCTGCAAGAACTGTGGGCAACCTAGTTCAACCAACAAGATCAGAAATGATAGCTAACTCCTTGTCAGGATATGAACCACCCCCAACACATCAGCTAGGGCCCAGGTGAAACTACAGAGGCAATGTTGAGATGAGGGAAAGTGCTGCTTCCACAGAGAGCCTGACAACCTGCGCCAGGGTGATGGAGACAGACACCAACGATACATCATTCCAAAGCAGAAATCCAGAAGCTGCTAAGAACTCAACACTAAAGTAGACTTAAAACTCACCCACCATGGCTCAGGGAACTTGATGAAAGAGAGAATGGAAATAGCATAAGAACCATGCTGGAGGGAATATCCAGAGGCATTACCTTCTCCCCCACCCGCAGAGACTGACTGCTGCTGGTACAAATCATAGCCCTCAACCCCACAGAGCACACCAGCAACCCCACTGTGAGGGCCCTCAGTGGGTTGGGGTCAAGGAGGAGGGTGTGGTATCAACAGGTGACTTGCTCATACAAAGTTTCTACTAAATAAGAGAAAAATGATCATTGCTTTCCATCTTCAGTCCTCTTAAGCAAAACTTCATGATGAAAAAAAAAACGTAATAGCAAACACAAAGCTCCCTCATCAGGCTAGAAGTAGCTGAGCTCTTATCTGTGCCAGGGTTGTGCAAAGGCCTCCTAGACTGTCATTTTATGAAAAATAGCACTACACTGCCCTAAGTGGTTAGGATTTTTGCCATTTTATAGATAAAAATTTGAAGTTCAATGACTTGTCTGAGTCTGTAAACTTACTAACAGGTCTTTTCAAGAAAATAAAAAGAAAAGAACAATCAGTAAAAAAAAAATTATAAAAACTCAAAAACAAAGCTGCCAATAATTGGTGTTAATACCCTTCCTGTAAAATTTAAACCTATTAGAAAAAGAGTAACAGTCTTACAGAATAAAAATAGGTTGAGTATATGCTTAAGGAATTTATTTTCATTTTTAAATAACCTTCTAAAATGACCATGAATGCTTGTGCTACTGAGTGCTAAGACTTTTTTTAAAGCACTTATTGTTGGTTTTCTCTGTTTTAAAAGAATAATTCTGATATTGCCTTTACTTATGTGTACCATTGTCACCTTAAACTGTTATTTATATCACTTGAGGGTAAGAATCATATCCTGTGTACCTATTAGTATTGAATAAAGTACTTGACACATGAAAGATGCATCATGAATTATTTTTTTAAGGATTGCCATTGCAGCTTTGAAAGGAATAATAACACAAAAAATCATTATAAGAATATTAGAGTAGAGGAAGGGCTAGAAATATGTCTCAGTGGTTAAGAGACTTCCAAGCAGAGCCTAAGGATCTAGGTTCAATTCCCCAGCACATGCATCTGGAGTTTATTTTTCATGGCTTAGAGGCCCTGCACACCCATTCTCTCTCTGCCTCTTTCTTTCTTGCTTTTTCTCTTTCCTTGCAAATAAATAAAAAAATTAAAAATTAATAAAAGAATATTAAAATGGTTGATAGGACACATAGGATGATTTTCCCTTTGTTTTTGCATTATGAACAACATTTCCTAGAATTATAAGTGTACTCTCTCACTCTGATGCTTATTATTTCCTCGTGGAAAACATAGAAAGGGAAGAGATGTTTGCCATGGAAATAATCAGCTTGAGTCATGAGGAACTTGGTTTTCAATGTGGTGGGTAGGAGAGGATCCAGGTTGGAGTAATATTTACATTGGGTGTCAGGCCTGAAGACAAACTGGCATAAATCTCATGTCACATTGATATTTTTCCAAGTAAAATTTAGCAGTTTCAAAATAGGTGGATACTGACCCAAAACACCAAAAAACCAGGAAAGGTGAATAGAAATGACAATTAATTTCTTGAAGGTCACCGTGGAAGAGTGACGAAGCGTCTTTGGAAGGCTGACAATTTGGTTGCTCCATAGAAACCCTCAAAAGATTCCTAACAAGTGTTTACTGTTGCTTTTCAGAATGGGGCTTTCTAGGGGAAATTTAATAAGATACATTTACGGCCTACAAAAGTTTAGTTTTCTCTTTCTAGCTAATGTGGGTAAAAACCGCTTTCACCTTACTGTGAACCAATTCAGTTGGCCAGCAGCAACTTAGAGAAGGGGTTTATTTCAGCTTATGCTTTGAGGAGATACAGTCCATCAGGGTATGGAAGCAAGTCATGGTGGTAGAAGCATAAGTAGATCTGGTCACATTGCATCAGAGTCAGGAAGCAACACAAAAATAGGAAACAGGTAGAACTGTAGAAGTTCAAGGTCTATCCTCAAGAACCCACTGCACCTACTCAGGGTTCCACAGCCTTCCCAGTGATACCAGCTGTGGACCAAGTGTTCAAACACATGAGCCCATGGGAGTCGTTTCACATTCAAACCACAACATGGTGAATCATATACAGAAGTAAGCATGGTGAATCATGCTATAGAAGCAAGTCCTAGAGGAAGACGTCATCAAAAGATATTGCTAGGAAAGGAATCTGTTCTAATTGTCCACATTTCCATTTTTTTCTCATTAGGTATGTTTTACCCAACCTTTTCTTCTTTTCTCCTCTCTTGTCTCAAATGACCACTGCTTCTTATATAAAATGTAGGAGTCCCTTCCACCATTGCTCTGTCAAATCCTTGGATCAGTGAGATTTCAATCAATGCCAAGCATATTACTGTTCATTCTTGATCAATACCCCCTGTATTAAAGATCAGTCTGATTGACATGAGTGTTATATGCCTCTCCCAATAAGTGTATGATTGATACAAATCAACACAGAGTCATTCCAGATGGAAATGCAGGAGGCTTGCAGCTGATTTTGCAAAAGACAGGCATATTTCACTTGGGCCTACAAATGTCCAAAGTATCAAAATTAAACTTGGAATCTGCATCTGTCTCCTTTGCTCAGCCCTTCCCTTCTGGAGTCAGCTTGGACTCCAGCAACATAAACAAATATCTTATGATAAGACAGAAATCCATCTCCCACCTCCACAATGATGATTTTGCTGCCAGACCTAGTCCAGACTGAGTCTGAGGTAATGGTCATCCAGGAAACAATGTGACCAATAGTGGTTAACTTTGTGCAGGTTTGTTTCTGCTCTCTTCTATATTTTCTCAGGCAATCTATGAGTTTATATCAGTACCTATTGTAGTCAACTTTCTAGTTGCTACGCAGAAAGAACCCAAACAAAAGCAGCTTGTGGAGGAATGGGTTCATTAGGCTTATGGACTCAAGGGGAGACTCTATCCTGGCAGGGAAAATGATGGCATGAGAAGAGGGGTGAACATCACCTCCACCACAGCACTGGAAACAGTGGCAGGAAGGTGTGTCAAACACTGGCAATGGTTATAAGCCCATAAGCCCACCCCCAGCAACACAGCTCCATCAAGGTTGTAAAATCCAAACTGCCATCAGCTGAGGATCCATCATTCAGAACACATTCATTCGTTTGTCGGGGATACCTGGATCAAATCATGACAGTCCGTCCCTGGCCCCCACAAACTAATAATCATACATGATGTAAATACAATGTGTTCAGCTCAACTTTTAAGTCCCCACAGCTTTCAACTGAGCCATAATACCAAAATTAAACCCATAATGGCACAGAACATTCACACTGCAAAACATGAGACACAGCAAAAACAGATTGAATTAATACAAGATTTAAAACAAGCAGGGCTCCATCAATCTCTAACTCCAAGTTCAATGATTCTAACCAATAACAAGTCTCTTGGAGATTCAATTCCGCCCCTCCAGCTCGGCTACTCACAGTCCGGGAAAACTTCATCCGGTTCTGGCAGCTCGCCTTGGCACCCATCCATAGTCCTGGAATTCATTGGGTCTCCATTGCAACACACAGTTCATCCTCATGGCTCCATTGGGCTCCATGCAGGCAACCTAGCACACCTGCTTCACATGCCGATGGCCATTTTTCAAAAACAAAACTGTTGCAAATCCAATGACCCTCTCTTCTTGCATTTGTTATACTCCAGAGAATCAGGTGGGCTACCAACTTGTTAATCCAGGGGGGAACAAAGCATTCAGACCCCTTACTTCAAAGGATCTGCATTCTTCCTGTTGTTCCAATGCAGACATGCTGGCCCAATCTCAATGGTTATAATTAATCTCTCAAATAATTGCAGGTAAACGGGCAGCAGTTTTGACCTAAAGATCTTTCTTTCTGTGCCATCGCCATCTGCTCACACCAGCCCGTCTTTATGTAAAACAACCCTGCACAGGTTCCCAGGACACAGGCAAACAGAACGCAACAAGCCTCTCACATAAACTGCTTCTGGCACAGTCCTGACAAAGTTCTTCCTCACCCTAGTAATCCAAACCTCACAGTCCATAGTTCTTCCATGAAGCTGTGCTCACTGCGAGGCATCTCTTAGGACAAGGTTTCAAATCCTTCCATATTCCTCCTGCAGATCACTTCCAAAAAGTCCAAAGCCACAGAATCAGGGTTCCAGCAGCAACAGATGACCCCACGTCCTGGTACCAAAACTGTTGTGGTCAGCTTTCTAGTTGCTGTGCAGAAAGAACCCAAACAAAAGTGGCTTGTGGAGGAATGGGTTTATTAGGCTTACGGACTCAAGGGGAGACTCCATCCTGGCAGGAAAAATGATGGCATGAGCAGAGGGGTGGACATCACCTCCGCTACAGCACTGGAAACAGTGGCAGGAAGGTGTGCCAAACATTGGCAAGGGGATGCTGGTTTATAATACTGATAAACCTTCCCCCAACAACACAGCTCCTTAGAGGTTGTAAAATCCAAACTGCCATCAGCTGAGGATTGATCGTTCAGAACACATTCTTTTGTTTGTGAATGAAACCATGACAGTACCCCAAAAGATTAGCTTAGATGCTTGAGCTTCAAATGTTAAACTTGGAGTAACCATACTGTCCAGGAATTCTACTTCTAGATACAAACCCAAGAATGATGAAATATAGGTCTGCCCAGAAGCAGACACACAAATGTTTATGGTAGTATTATTCACAATAGATGAAAACTAAAATAATAATAATAATAAACAAGCTTGTTCATCAACTGAGGAATGAGTAGATAAACTGTAGTATATCCAAACAGTAGAAAATTATCTTGGAAATAAAAAGGTATGAGTGTCTGATACTATAACATGGATAAGCTTTGAGGACATTATGGTAAGTGAAAAAATTAAGCCATAAAATATCACAAATTTTATGTATGTAATGACACTTTCCAAGGTTGGAGTTGATTTCGAGGGTTCCTAAAGTAAAATGTCCTAGTGACAGCTAATTAGTGTTCTGACTAATAAATGAGCTTTTAACCTTTTAAGGTAATCTTGGCCAGTTTGGTGTGAATTAAAATCACCCCCCCCAAAAAAAAATGCTGTATCTGAAGCACCTACTTTCTGCTGAATGGACTGATAGTACTCTTGTGATCAAAGAGAAATGGAACATTGCAAGATCAGAGCAAATTATCTTGGGCTACTTTTAGCACCTTAACAGCTATTTATCGTCCACCTCTGTGTCTGACCTCACATCCATGTGATTGACAGTTCATCAGATGCAACATTTTTGGAATGTACTAGAAGACCACCAACTTCCACCAGTCCAAGGGCTAAGAATGTCATCAGATAAGCATCTGACACCTGTGGTGGAGATTTCCCCACTTTGATGGTAAGCCAATATATTTACAAAGTGCCTTGACTTATGCCTTTCTTTTGTTCTGAACTATAAAACCTTCACAAAGTATTTAACATGTTGGAATATGGGGTTGGGGTCACCTAATTCTGTGTTCCTGGGCCATGGTCATTCATATTTGGTATCATAGTCAGCCACAGGCTGCTGGGATGAATTTCCACACCAGGCACAATTTGGGGAGGAAAGCATTTATTGCAATAACAGATCTAGGGAAATTTCCAAACATGAAGGAAAAGGCTGGCCCCCTTTCATAGATCCAAGCAGAGAAACAGAGACCTAGCACCTCCAAAAGCAAGCAAGCAACTCTGTGGTATACTGTAACTCACAAAACAGCAGGACTACCAGACTTGAGCTCAGGCTGAGCTTTGCATATGTATCCCTAGAATTTTGCATCCAATTTAGAAATACCTCAGTGCCAGACCCCAGGAGGCCAGGCCAAAGTGACACCTCCAGCCAGAAGGCTGGAGACAATTCACAATTATAATAATCCTTTGATTCTATTTGGGAGACATCTATTCAAACTACCATATTTGGCTTCAGAATAAACTACCTCTTATCCCCTTTGAGGTGAGAGCTGTACCTTGTCCATCAACGATGGTGTAATATTCACCATGAGTGGAAAGACGGCTTAGCGCAGGTACTTGCCCAGGCTGTTTTTCAGAACAAACCCTGAGCTAATCTTCACTCCAGCTGCGGCTTTCTCAACCTTGGTGCTATTGATATCTCCTGTGAGGTATCTGTTTGGATGCTGTCAAAAAAATGTTTAAAAAAAGTCTCAAGATATAATCAAATGTTCCTTATGAAGTAAATTCACCTTGGTTGATAAGCACTGCTCTACACATTGGTCCATCTTCAAAGAAAAAAGCTGGAGCTCAAAACCATGTTTATAGAGGTTTCCAGGACAATGTGGGCTGAGTACTCTTTTGAGGACAAATGAAAGTTTGGAATACCAAAGCAATAGAAATGTAAGTAGCTAATTAGAGAACTACATGAAAAGTATTAAAACAACATAAGGGACCCACCATAGAATCAGAGTCAGGAGTAATGGATTCTGCCTTGGGGAAGAGACAGACATGAAACAGCTCAGCAGGAGACGTGAAATTGATTTGCACCAAGAAGGGTGAATGAGGAAGGAAGGGAGTGAAAGGTTCTTGGGCTGGAGGAAAAAATGACTAGCGATGGTGCAGACTGCAGGCAGAAAAGCGAGAGAAGGAACTGGAGGAGGAGGGACTGGCAAGAAATAAACTGAGGCAGCCTATTCTTGGCAGTCTCTAGTTATTCCTTACACATTGCTTCAAGTTTATTTCAGGCTTTACTTCTATGATTTCCCCTGGCTTCCTCGTGTATGAAAAGAAAATCCAAACCAGACCAGGGCTTTAAAATCAAGAAGGGTTCATAGAAAGAGATCAACATAAGTAGGGGATTTGTTTTTCCTTTGAATTTCTGCCTGAGCGCAGAAGGCATTTCCCCCACCTACTTTCTTTTTCTCTTCCCGATCCCCTGAGAAATTTAAAATCCTCTTGAGCAAATGCTTGCTAGTGCCTAGGAGAAAGTAATCTTAATTGGTGCTTTCCAATCTATTTTTGTGGGATCGAGTGAGAATACTTCCCGTCCATTTACAACTGATGATATTTTTAATTTGGATGATTAAGTGAGTGATAGTAGGAGCATGGAAACACCTCTTTTGCTTGTTGTAGTCAAAACCAATCACAGCTAAAGTCATTCCACCATAGACAACACAATGATGGGCTTAGAAAACAGTCAGCCTGGATGCTGGTAAAACCTCATTTTAATTGACAAAATAGATCATGACCCTTATAAGTGAGGAAAATAGTAGTTACCAAATAGGACTGATGCTGTGCCAAGTTCTATACCCTGTCCATTGCAACTATGCAGTTTTATCTATAAGCAATATTGTTTTGAAAACACGGTAAATGTATAACAATATACAATGCACTGTGGGATACACTGTGGAAGAACGAGATAGCCTTGCCTTTTAGAAAACCTACATTATTTGATCTTTGGATTATAACATTATTATGTTGTACATGTTATAACTGCATCAGTTTTCTAACAAAAACATGTCAGATATACATAGGGAGAGGAAATGTGCACAGCTAGAGTTAAGATCACAGACCTTGAAATCCAACAGAGCCTAGATTCAATCCTGGCTTCTCCACATAGGACTATGAAACCTGAGCTTTGTTGCTTATATTTGACAAACCCCAGTGCCCCAATTTGCAACATTAGGATTTTAATACCATTTCTCCATGAGAGACTGTGGTCGGACTAAGTTGATATAATTCCTATGAAGTGGCTAAGTGGATACTATCTTGTGGACTTTGAAACTTGGGACCATAACTGACATTGGAGACATCACTTCATGAAATTTATGATAATTCACTGTAATCCTACAAAATCCATCTGTCTTCTGCCCAGACCCAGTAGGACAGTCAAGAAGGATTGTGCTGGAAGTCACCACCCCTGCATCTTTCAAGTCCTTGATGGTGGCACTAAATGCCTCAGGCCCTCCAGGGTTTTGATATTGTTTTGTGATTTAGTATTTTCCTAGGTTGAGGCAGTTTCAGGGATTCCATCATAGTTCTCACTTGCTAGGAAAGAGAACCAGTGCATGATATCTATCAGCTGCTAAGCTTTGCCTATTCAAATTATGCATTCTAGAGCCCAGAAAGTAATACGTGGATGGGTTTAGGGGCCAACTAGATCTTCTGTGAGATGCACCTGAGCTAAAATTTTACTGGTCATCTCATTTCCCAAAGCAGCTATTCTGACTGAAGAACCACATTAAGTCAGAATCAGTATTCAGTGATCCTTCAAGATTTTCATTGTATCTTTTCTTACAATCCACAGTAATCCTGGAATCAAAGGTTGTAGGCTCCTTTGGGGAATTTTAGGAGATAGATAACAGTTTACATTTTCAGTTGTATTCTGGAATACTATCTCCAGGAGACTAATACTCCTCTTCATTTAAGGAGTTCTGAGTCTGTAAACTGGCTCAAGTCTGGGAATGTATACAGGGGGGCCTAACTTTGTTTTATAATTCAAATTAAGCTCTTGGTTACTTGATCCAGAATTTATCAGTTTATGCAGCTCAGATGAGAATATTATAGCCTTCCCATGGATTCCTTTAAGAATAATATGGTTAAATGGCCAATGCCATAGTGAAGGTATAGGAGACATCTAGCTTTTTATAGGTAGTTTTAGTTAGAAATTGAATCCCAGGGAGAACCAGGAGATGCCACCTGTGATGGTTAGGTTTTGTTGTCAACTTGATCTTTTTAATTATCTTGGGTGGGTCTCTGAGGATGTTTACAGGAAGGCAGCCTCTCAGTAGAGGACAGGATGTAAAGAAGCTGAAGCTGGAAGTAAACATCATTTACTGTGTGGGCAGTGAAGGAAGGAAATTCCAGAGACTCAAGAAGCCATTAAGTCTGGGATAGGGTTGTAAGACCACACCCTGAGGCTATATAAAGGGGAAGAAATTCTCTCCTTGTGCTCCTGCCTATTTGCTATTGTGTGTGTAATGTAGGGATGGGTTTTTCTCTCTGCTGGGACCTGTGAAAGAGGGCCAGCCTCTTTTGCTGTTATGGAACTTCCCCTCAATCTGTAGTCTCAATAAATTATTTCCTCGCCTAACTTGTGCCTGGTTTGAAGATTCATCCCAGCAACGTGCAGCTGACTATGACACCACCCCATATGCCAACTCCCCCTGGCATAAGAATGGAACTCTTGGCAGGAATTGAACTCATGCCTAATTGCTACTGATCTACAATTCACTCTGCTGACCACAGTCTACCACACTACCTAGATAGCCAGCCCTGGTGAACTGGCCCTGGGATCCACCCTCCAAATCTACAAACCAATTGAGACTTCCCCTTATATACCTGAATCTGATGAAAGCATACATTTTCTATACTATAAAGGCTCTAGTCTTCTTCATGCCCCTCTTTCTCTGCCTGCCTCTCCTCACTCTGGCCACAGGGATCCATGTGAGTCTGGTCACTCTCCCCACCCAGCCTAGGTGGGTGGTGGGGAGAGAGCACATAATACTGTTTCTTGGTCTGGGAGGATTTTCTGCCTGCCTCTGCTTTATGATTTGGGGTAACTTCTCACTTTAATTATGTGTATAATTACGTGTATTTCCCTTACACTCCTTATCTACCACATGGATATCACTAACTCTAGGTCTGTTACTTTTTTAAACTTGGGGTAGCCATGTACAACTCTCTTTCCTCCTTAAGATTTTTCATCTGAACGTTTTGGTTTCTACTTTGATTTTTTTTTCTGCTATTCATCTTTGAGCATCACTTTTTGCCCTCTTCCTTCCATGGCAAAGCACAAGGCAGATGCAATGTGGATTCCTTCGTAGTCTCCCAACACAGGCTCCTAGCTTCTCTCTTCCTCCTGCTTGTGGCCCCACTCCAGTCTCTCCTTGAAAGCCTCCATTTCTCATATGAATCATCCTCCACTTGCTGTGACTGTGCTCCAATCTTTCCTTAAAATCATCAACAGACATCATAAATTAGTCTGTGTTTTCCACATGAGAGCATGTTTCCTGCTTCCTACGCCTTCATGACCCTGTTGTAGCCTTCTTCCTAGATTCCAATCTCCCATAAATATGCCCCATAATTTGTAATTTCTCCTAAATGCACTTAATGATTTATACTTTCTCCTTGTTGCATTTCATTTTATCAATTCTTTGTTAACAATAAAACAGGACATAAAATTGGGATTCATAAACTTGGGGGACCCCCTCCTGAACCCCAAAATCCTGCATCAACAGGACTGTGTGAGACTATAACCTAAGCACACTCAACTTGCCTTTGCAAGTAGACTGTGATCATAGCTCCTGCCATGCTGGAACACACCCCCAGTCCTTTCCATTGCATGTGGGTTTTCCAGTTGAGTGGCTGTAGTTTGTAGTGTATGTGACCTACATGAGGAGGAGTTGTGGAACTTTAAAGATGACAAGATTCATTTCTTAAAGTATTAATGAAA
>PVHP010017940.1:0-32500 GCA_004024765.1 Zapus hudsonius | reverse complement strand
ACAACCAAAAAGAATTAACATGATAACAAATGAAACCATTCTGTATTAGTTCCTAATAGCTGTCCTATTTCCTAATGATAATAACCAATTAATTTTAAAAACTACACTTTAAAGAGCTTTAGGATAAAAACTTTTGCTTTCTTAAAGAAAGGGTCTCCCTAAATTGCCCAAGCTAATCTGGAACTTGCTATGTAGCCCAGGTTGGCCTCAAACTCCCAATCCTCCTGCCTTAGCTCCCCACCCATTCCATAGAACATTTACTAATAATGCTTGTGATATGAATAAATATAGCAAATGTGTGAGCACATTTTTATCCATCTGCATCACTTAGTTTTGTCATAAAGTATGTAATACTGCATGGATTCCATGTTAGTTTTCCCCAGGATGTTTTTTGCAACTCTAAAATTTCCCCATGATCTCCTTTCATTATTCAACTGTTTTTGTTGTTGTTGTTTTCGTTTTTGAGGTAGGGTCTCACTTTAACTCAGGCTGACAAGGAACTCATTCTGTAGCCCAGGCTGGCCTCAAACTCATGGTGATCCTCCTATCTTAACCTCCCCAGTGTTAGGATTAAAAACATGAGCCACAACACATGGCTAAGTTTTTAAGAGGCAAAACAATGATAATATTAGCACAGATGAGAATAGCTTTACCACTACTATTCACATAAAATACTGTACACTTATAGAATGAGTTTTGATTATTCTTCCTGGCCTATCTCTAGATTTCTATCTATATTATCTTCTAGATTACCGCTAGTCTCCATCAATGTGGAAACTTGAAACCTAACTATAACTGTGTAATTATGGGACAGCATATACACTTACCTATAGCTTGGGTCACCATGGTGAATGGGATACGTATCCATAGGAACATTTTCCACTGAAATATCAGTAAGAAGAAGGGATTTCCTATGCTTGAGGCTACAGCGACTTCGAACCTCTTCAGATACTGTGAGCAAAGCTAAAAGAAAAAAGCAAGTAGGTTTAAAGTGATTTTATAAATTACACGTGTGACTAAACTCAGGATAGATTTTTTTACAGTGTTCTAAAAGGATACTACTGCTCAATGAGTCATAGGGTATGAGGTTGAAGTGCATAAACACTCAGAACAGACTGTAAATATTTAACTTTTCAAGTCACTTGCTAAAGAAGATAAAAATATATATTTTGGTGATCCTAAGATGTATATGTGATTAGACTAATTTTATTGGGGCAGAGGAGAGGGCTCAGTGGGTCAAGGGCTTGCCTTGCAAGCCTAAGCACCTGAGTTCATCAGGTACCGAGTTCATCAGTACCCAGTGCTGGGGAGATGTAGACATGAGGATTCCCAGAGCTTACTGGTCTGCTAGTCTAGTTAGTTGGTAGCTGTGAGCCAACGAGAGAAATCCTGTCTCTATTGAGGCAGATGGTGTTCTTGAGGATGACACGTGAGGCTGTTCTCTGGCCTCCACATGCACCCACAATACAAGTTCATGTGCACTCCCCCCACAAATATGCATACACACATGCATTCACATGACACACACACACACAGATTTTTAAAGTTAATTTTTATCTATTTTGTGGTTTTACCTGCTAAGTAAGCCACACTTTGTGTATTCACCTCAAACTTGTCACAATTTCTATGTTTGTTAACCAGAGTTAGTAGTGTATGCAAAATTCTGACTGTTCTTGCGACAATAGCAGGTGAGGGATGCCTGTACCCTATAAAAAAAATCAAGACAAATAAGAAGTCAATTTAGCCTATAAACAAATATTTGAGTTCTTATGCTGTGACAAGCAATTCTGAAAGGAGTTATGAGGAATCATTTCTGACTTTAAAGAATAGCTACTTGTGAATATAAACATACCAATGAGAATTCATCAATTATATATAGGATTAGATTCCTAAAACACATAGACTAGGACAATGTTCTCTGAAACAGGGAAAGTTAGGAAAGATGATATAGTGCTTCCAATCTTCCATCCACTGAAGAAGCATAAGAAAATAAAACTATGTATTACAGCTTCCTTTAAGACTTGTTTTGAAAAAAGGGCTCTATGACTTCAAAATTCTTTAATTAAAAGAAATAACTGTAAATGATATACATTATGCTCATTATGCTCTATGAACCTAAAGAACAAGGTCAAATAGAAGATAAAGACAAACTCTTAACCATTAGTGCCATCAATCTAGACTATGGGTTAGAGCACTGAGAGTATCCAGGACTCTCTTAGAAACACAGTATGAGCAAGATTTGACCAGCCTGACTGCTACCCTTGTCTTGATGTCCAGATCAAGTGTACTATCCTGTGAGTAACCCTTATTCATTTTATGTGATTAAAACAGACAGTATTTTCTACAGAAATTTTTATAAAGAAGTGAAATCAAATATATGCATTCAGAGGTGAGTGTGGCCATGTATGCATACGTGCATTATCAGGTAAAAGTTAAAGGAACCTCTATGACCTGTCAAGCCAAAGAATTATTTAAATTGACACAAAACTGTCAACTTGAGCTCTGGCATGCTGTTCTATGATGACCCTGGCCATGACTGTCCAAGTTAAAAAACCATGGTATGACGCTGAAAGTTAGCAATGCACAGTTAAAGGCAGATTAGAAAGTAAACAAGCTGAGCTCTAACTGGACATGGCTTACCATAAGGAGGAATGGAACTATCTGGAGTAATGGGGTCCAGAACAAGGTTCTACAATACTCATCTACAACATGCTAGGAACAAGCTGAAGAATACCTGGGATCAAATCTGAACTTAAATGTTTACTAACCCTGGAACTCCTTTTCCTTTGCCAGTGCTGGAAAGTGAAGATAGCTAGGGAAGTGCTTTATGACAGAGCTTTATCCACAGCTGGTTTGTGACCAAATTGGTATGATAATGTTTTCCAATGTGTAATGAAATAGCATAGATTTGCAGTGCACTACTGCCAGTAACACAGATATTAAGGTGTTTAGTACTTAGGAATTTTACAGGAATCTTTTTTTCGCTCTTTTAAAGAAATCTGGGATTAAATATGGAAAGTAGGCTCTATTGAATACATATTAAACAAAACAATTCAGACAAGTAGTTTGTATTTGAAAGTACAATATATGAGCTAAATTATTTCAGTTTCTTTCAGGTAATCAATTATTTTAGTTACTTCTGTATTCTTGACACTATTTCACAAAAATATCCTGATATAGGCCTCTTTCTTTACCTTTTAAGAGGTGCCCAACTAGTGCAAAGTTAAAGTTGGAGTTGAAATTGAGTCCAACAAAATGATCCATTTGCTTGCAGTGCCATTCTAGAGGATTCCGGATTGCCATGAATACTTCTTCTGGACTCTATTACAAAGAATAATGAGAAAGTTGATGGAGTTCACACTGGAGCTTTCTCATTTCTTCAGTCCTTGAACCTAGGATCTCATGCATGCTAATCTGATGCTTATCACTGAGCTATATCCCCATCCAAATTTGTTCTTTCAAAGTTCACTTGCTTTTTTTTGTGCTCAGTAGCCATGATAGGATGAACAATCTGGACGCTGAGGAGAAAGATCCCCAGCACCTACACAAAACCAGATTCAAAGTGGCACGTGTGTCTGTAGTCCCAGCATGTCTATGGCAATGCTAGGTAGAGTAAGGAGAACCCTGAAGCTCTGGGCCAGCTGTCTGGCCTTCCATGCAGCAAACAGCAAGAGATTATATCTCGAACAAGGTGAAAGAGAGGACTAAGACCCTGAGGTTGTCATCTGACCTCCATATGTGCGCTGTGGCATGTGCATGCCTATACACACATAATACACATACATACATACACACACATAAAAGTCCTGGTGTGGTGGTGCATGCCTTTTGTCCTAGCACTCAGGAGGCAGAGGTAGGATCACTGTGAGTTCAAGGCCAGCCTAAGACTACATAGTGAATTCCAGGTCAGCCTGGGCTAGAACGAGACCCTGCCTCAAAAAACTATATATGTATGAATAGATGTATGCATGCATGCATGTAGAGTAAGGTAAAAAAAGGATAAACAATCCTTTCAGGTTGAGAGAAATAATTTCCAGACTATAGAAAGTCTCAAAAGAACATTTAAGGTAGCATAAATTAATTGGCGTGAAGACAGTAAAAAGGTAAATAATGATTGGTGACTCAAACAGCTTTTATAATACACAATTTGAAAAATATTTTTTATTTATTTGTAAGCAGAGAGAGACAGGATGAAGAATGAATACACCAGGACCTCTTGTTGATGCAAATGAACTGCAGAAGCATGCACCACTTTGTGCATCTGGCTTTAGGTGGGTTCTGGGGAATGGAACCTGGTTCATCAGGCTTTATAAAGCAAGCACCTTTAACAACTGAATCATTTCTGCTCCCCACCTTTTTTTTTTCCTTTGAGACAAGGTCTCTTGCTCAACCTACAGCTCACTGATCCTTCTGCCTTCACCTCCCAAGTGCTAGGACTACAAACAAGGACTCACTGTGTTGCCAAAGCTGGCTTTAAACTCCAAGACTCAAGTGATCCTCCTGCTTCAGGCCCTTAAAGTAGCAGGACCTACAGGAAGACACTACCCTGATGATTATTCTGGTTACTTAAAAAAAAATCAACTATTTATGTGTGTGTGAATGGGCACACTAGGGCCTCTTGCCCCTGCAAAAGAACACCATACACTGTGTCACACTTGTTGCATCTAGCTTGGGAATCAAATCCTGAGTGAGCAGGCTTTGCAAGCAAGTACCTTTAATCAGTGATCCATCTTTCCAGCCTCTGGTTGATTTTAACAAAGCTTTATTAACTCTGATTCCTAGTATCTAGATGCTCTAGGTCAAGATTAGTTATTCCTACTGTACTGTTATGGCAATGAAAATGCCAAGGCAGATACTTCTAAGATATGTACCTTAACTGTTAATACTTGGTTTTTTAAAAAATCATTTTCCTTTGCGTGTGTGTGTGCAGCATATGTAGCGTAGTGTGCTATGTGTGGTGCATGCATGTGTGAGTATAGATGCAGACATGTGAGTCCCATGGGTGCACATGCAGAGGCCAGAGGAGAATGTGGGGTGTCCTCTTCCACTGCATTTCTGCACTGTTTCCTTGAGACAGAGTCTCTAACTGAACTCCCAGCTGACGTTTTTTAAAGTCAGACTGGCTGGCTAGTGAGTCTTGGTCTCTTGCTCCCCAAAGGACTATGGTTATAGGTGTGAGTGGCCATGCCCAGCTGCTTATGTAGGTGCTGGGGATAAAAGGCAGGGCAAATCAGGCCCTCTCAGGCCATCATGCTTGCGCAGTAAGTGCTTTTATGTTCTGAGTCATCTCCCCAGCCCTGCAAATACTCAACATAGAAATGGCCAGTAGCTAGCTATTGAGCCACTGCTTTCCCAAGACAACACCAGAGAAGAGCAATGCAATGAGAACAAGAAGGGCCATATGGGGCATGGTGGTGCACGCCTTTAATGAGGTCTGACTGATGAAATACTTCAAGGTACCTTATACTTTTAAAATTTTGATTTCATACTTCCCAGACCTCCAGCTGTTTTGGGTCTATACCACATCATGTACACTGAACAAATACTGTTTAGACCATATCTGATGACTTATGTTTGCTCTCAACTTGACAGGTCTGGAATCACCTGTGAAGAATTGTGACGAGCAGGTTAGCCTCTGTGCATGACTGTGAGGGATTATCTTGATTAGGTTAACTGAAGTGGGAAGACCCACTTTAACTGTGGGGTTGGCATCATTCCATGGGCTGGGGTCATAGACTATAGAAAAAGGGGAGAGATGGCTGAGCAGTGGCTTTCATCAATCTACTCTTCTTCCTCATTATGCTACCAGGACCGGCTGCCTCAATCTCTTGCCACTATACCTTTCCTGCCATGAGAGACTATAACCTGGAACTGTAAGTGGAAATTAACCCTTCTTTCCTTAAACTGATTTTTGTCAGGCATTTTGTCACATCAACTTCTTGAAGTTGACTTCCCCACCACATATCTCCATACCTAAAATCATGTTCTCTATTTCTATCCATAGCTCAGTTATTTTCATTTCACACATGCATTCCATCTTCAAAATTACTCTTTTCTTCTAGTCTGTTTCCCCTTTTCTCCAAAAACACAAGGGACATGATTTTGTACTGACCTTTTCCCTCCTCTATACACTGAACCAAAATCCAACCTTGATTTATGTTAATAAATGTTTAAAGGGGGGTGCTAAAGATATATCTTAACATTTTCTTTATTTGCATGTATGGTGTGCACCACTATTTCTTGCTACTACGAATGATTGCCAGATATAGGCACCACTTCTTGCATCTGGCTTTATATGGGTGTTGGGAAATTGAACTCAGGCAGGCAGGCTTTGCAAGTAAGTGACTTTAACCATTGGAGCCATCTCCCCAGCCCTCTAAAGGTATATTTTAAAGTGATATTAGGCAAAGGGAAAGAAAACCCAGGAAAATTGAGTACCTCAAACTTCTTTTTAGATTCTCCAAATTCCTTGTCTGCTGCTGATTACAGATTGTTGTTGTTAATTATTATAATACAGTAAAAACAAGCTTATTTTTAGGTCTGGGGAGAAGGTTCAGTGGTTAAAGGTACTTGCTTGCAAAGAATGTTGGCCCAGGGTTTGATTTCCCAGTACCCATGTAAAGCCAGATGCACAAAGTGGTGCATGCATCTGGAGTTCTTGCAGCAGCAAGAGGCCCTGGTGGGCTATTCTCTCTCTCAAATAAATTAAAAAAAATATTTTATTTATTCATTTTCAAGCAGAGACATACAGAGAGAGAGACAGAGAAAGAGAGAGAGAGAGAGAGAGAGAGAGAGAGAGAGAGAGAGAGAGAGAGAGAGAGAGAGAAAGAGAATGAACACACCAGGGCCACTACCTTGTGGCTCTGGCTTATGTGGGTCCTGGGGAATTGAACCCGGGGCCTTAGGCACTGGAGGCAAGTGCCTTAACCACTGAGCCATCTCTCCAGCCCTCTCAAATAAATTTTTAAGAATAAGCTTATTATTAAAAATTATTTATCTGTGAAGCAGAGATGGAAATGTTTACCTTTACCTTAGGGTTCTGAAAATTAGAAATGATGGATGTACACTACTTAGCATAGGCCTAGTGTGGTAGCTATTACTACTACTCAGTATTACTGAGCCTGGGCCTACTATGGTGGCTATTGGTACTACTCAGTATTACCGAGTCTAGGGCTGTTGCGACTACTCAGTATTACTTATTTCTATTCTACTTACTAATATCAAACAGTCCTGTTTGGAGCTGTTTTTTCCATGTATATACCTAGTATATGTGGTATGTTGTTGGTGTGTGCACATGTGCATAACCTGTGTGCAGGCAGAAACCAGAGGAGGTTGAGTGTTCCTCCTCTGTTGCTCATCCATGTGTTTCCTTGAGAAGGAGTCTCTCACTGAACCTGAGCTGCTGTTTTTGGGTCAGACTGGTTGAGATTCTCTAGTCTCTAGTCTCTGTTCCTTACAGGACTGGGGTTACAACATGCATGGCCTTATGGGTGTTATGGAACTGAGTCAGGCCTTCTCAGGTCTTCATGCTTGTGTGGTAAGTGCTCTTACCTGCTCAGTTCCCAATTGTTATTTTTTTATATAGGAAATATATGTTCAAGTTTAAATAATTTTTTAAAGTATTTTTAAAATTTATTTTCATGTGTATGTGTGTGCATATGTGTGTGTATGGGTGTGCCAGGACCTCTTGCTATTACAAATGAACACAAAACATTGTGCCACTTGCTTACATGGGAAGCTTGGGAATTGAACCCAAGCCAGCAGGCCTTGCAAGCAAATACCTTTAACTGCCGAGCCATCTTCCCAACCCAAATGTTTGGGTTTTTTTTTTGCCTGTGCCTGTTCCCTTTCGGTGCTTCATGTGCTTGCCTGTGGTGGGGAGCACCTGCCTGTAGTGGCCAGACCATCTGGAGCAAGAGTTCTGCTCCATCATCACTCTTCTCCCCATTCTCACTTTGAGCTGGTGTCTCTTACTGATAGAGGAGCTTGCTGTTTTTTTTGTGAGCCTGCATGATTCCCTGGCATCTGCTCTCCATTGCAAGACTCCAGTTTCAGGTTCCCTCAGGCCCTTATGCTTGTGGAGGAAGTGCACTTAATTACTGAAGCACATCTCCAGCCCCTAAATAGTTTTAAATAAGCTGCTAAGGAACATTAAACTGGCATCATAAATATTCATATGAAACATTTCCCATTTTAAAACAGCCAAAGGAAGGAGAGGAGGAGGAGGACTAAATGTGAGTAATCTAGGAACTCCCAAGGAAAGCTTGCTTACCTTGTCATTAAATATCCGGAGACTATCTAAGGTGTGCAGGTTTTGTTCCAGAAGAGCAGTGCCTGCTGAGTATAAGTTGACTTCATCTAGCTGCAGAACAGCCACAGCCACCCAAAAGAGGGCTTTGTGCAGTGGAGAGTCCTGGCAAAGGAGACATGCTCCATGTGAGATAAATCAAGAGATGATCTTATTCACACACAAATCATGTCACCCAACAAGATAACCCATGTTCTCTCTCCTTTAGGGAAGGTGAACATAAAAACGAGCACCCGAGTCCTTCCCACACCATTAACCGGGGTGAGAACCTCAGCAGCAGCTTTGATTCCTCCCTGTTCTGGTTGCCCAAATCCAGTCAGTAAAGTTCACTGATTCTTCTAAAGCAGTTTCTTCTGCACTTGCCATTTCTTTCTTATCCCTATGGACACTATCTCATGCCAGCTTTCTTCCTCTAAATGTGGATTTTTGCTGCTTGCAGTGTCTCCTTTCTGGAATCCGTTGAGAACTCTAAACCATCTATGCTCTGCTTTTGTAACTCAATCTGAAAATGGCACATTCCAGAGTCCCTTCTGAAGAATGTTGAATGTTAGGTTAATTCTACCCAATCTGACAACTTTCCCATTGTCACTCTAACAATGCTCTGTCCACTTACTACCTGACACCATCCCAGCATCCTTACACCATCCTGCTGCTCTGCCTCTTGCTACTCTGGGCTTGTTCTCTGTTTCCCTATAAGAGGCCCCAGTTATTTCTAATTGAAGTTATACTCTAACCTTTTTATCTTTTGTCACTCTTATTAGCATAACACTCTTTTGTTCTTCTGAATTGAAAATATACATTATTAGTAATCTTTATACCACGGTGTAAGTGGGAGAACACATGGACTTTAGAGTCAGTCTTATATTAGAATCGTGGTTTGTCTTTTATCAGAGACTCTGGGCAAGTTACTTAGTTCTCTTGAGCCTCATTTTTATGTATAAGATGCAAATTGGAGAACCAGACATGTGTGGTGTTCGTGTATACTGTGTAAAACGTGTAAGCACAGGTGTGCAGGCACATGTGTTTGCATGAGTGTGGAGGCCCGAGAGTGATGTCTTTCTTTAATAGTTCTCCACCTTATTTTTGCAGACAGGTCTCTTCTCTCATTGAACCTGGAGTTCACTGATATGGCTACTTCACACAACTAATCTTTACAACAGAGCATTCTTTAATCAGAACATTCTTAAAGGATATTTTATTTGTTTACTTGCAAGCAGAGAGTGGGAGAGATGGGCATGCCAGAGTTTCTTGCCACTATGTGCATCTGGTTTTGCATGGGTACTGGGGAATTGAGCCCAGGCCATCAGGCTTTGCAAACAAGTGCCTTTAACTGTTATTTCCCCAGCCTGTCAGCACTTTTTTAAAAAACATTTTTAACTCTTTACAAGAAAAGAACATAAAATGCCAACATCCAAAATGAATAAACTTATGTTCTATGTAATAATTACCTTATTAAGAAGTGGCTGTAATTTTGTTAGTGCTATTACTGTAGCTTCTATCAAAACTTGACTGTTATAAGTATCGGGTCCTTTTAAGCAACTTTCAAGTGCCTTTTAGAGAAACAGAATACTTAATTTTACTTTTCTTTGAAATAAAGCATCGACTCCTAAAATGAATCTCAGAATCAGTTAAGAAACATTTACTTATTTTACAAATAGAACAAATTTTAATGGTGAAAACTGTATATTTGGTTTAAGAATATATTCTTTTTTTTTTTTTTTTTTTGGTTTTTCGAGGTAGGGTCTCACTCTAGTCCAGGCTGACCTGGAATTCACTATGTAGTCTCAGGGTGGCCTTGAACTCACGGCAATCCTCCTACCTCTGCCTCCCGAGTGCTGGGATTAAAGGCATGCGCCACCACGCCCGGCTTTGGTTTAAGAATATATTCTATGCTATGCTATTCAATTCTATTCTAGCAAGTCAGGCATTTTTATCCTAATTATAAATCATATAGCTTTATATAAAGATACAGTGCTTTGATCACTGGTAAAGTATTAAGAGTACCTGCTCAGCAAAAGAGGTAAAATATTCCTTTTTACTTACAGATTTAAAAAAAAAATTATTGGGCTGAAGAGATGGCTTAGCGGTTAAGGCATTTGTCTGCAATGCAGAAGGACCAGAGTTCGATTCCCCAGTGGCCATATAAAGTCAGATGCATAAGAGGGCGCATGTGTCTGGAGTTCATTTGCAGTGGCTGGAGGCCCTAGTGCGCCCTCTCTCTCTCTCTCTCTCTCTCTCTCTCTCTCTCTCTCTCTCTCTCTCTCTCTCTCTCTTTCTCTCTCTCTCTCTCTCTCCTCAAATAAATAAATAAAATATTTAAAAAAAATTATTGACAACCTCTATAAAGATATATTCTTTAGAAAAATTTTCATCATTTTAAAGAATTACAGTAAGGGACATTATGGACAATTAAAAAAAGAATTATAGTAAGGGAATAACATTTTAAAGGCTTAATAAGCAACATATAGTTTATTAAATTTAAATTAAAAAAAATTTGTATTTATTTATTTGAAAGCAGAGAGAGATAGAAGAGAGACAGAGAGAAGGCATGCCAGGGCCTATAGCCACTGCAAACAAACTCCAGATACATGTACCATTTTTTTGCATTTGTCTTATGTGGGTATTGGAGAATTGAACTCAGATCATTAGGCTTTGTAGGCAAGTGCCTTAGCCGCTGAGCCATCACTCCAGCCCTAAATCTTTTTAAAAATTGGAAGATCTTGCTTATAATTTATGAACTACAAATTTGAGAGAAGGGATTGAAAAAGTACCTTGCTAAGAATACGGATAATCTGCTTTATCTGCCCATGAGATACACGTTTGCTAATACAGCCGAAGACCACAAGAGCTCTTGGTTGTAGAGAAGGGTTGTACTGAAATGCAAATCTGCAATCAAAAGAGCCAAAGAGCTTATGAAAACTGTATGTGTAAGTATATGTACATATATACACAATAAAGGTATCGGTTACACATGCAATAATACCTATCTTTTCAACAATATATATATTTTAACATCTTGTATATAATTTGGGACACACCTTTGAGCCAGTTCTGTCCACTGATCCAGCCACTTGCATGTTGGAATATCTCTCATACATGCCTAAAACACAAGATATTGTGAATGCATACACGTGCACAGATGCTTTTAGAATCATGTAATGTTTATCATAATGGCATCAAGTGACATTTGTTAACAGAAATGATTTGAATATTATGTATAAAATAGAAAAATGAACCAGTACTTTTGTCATTATAGTGCTCTCTCTCTCTCTCTCTCTCTCTCTCTCTCTCTCTCTTTTTTTCTTTTTTTTTTTTTTTTGAGGTAGAATCTCACTCTAGCCCAGGCTGACCTGGAACTCATTCTGTAGTCCTGGGCTGGCTGAACTCAAAGTGATCCTCCTACCTTTGCCTCCCAAGTGCTGGGATAAAAGGTGTTCCACCATGCCCAGCATTATAGATTTTAAAAATGATTTTAATTTACTTTGTCATTTTTCTATACCTCCATGATCTCTAACAAAGCTTCTGTGACTGTTTCCAATGATGTCAAAGCGAAGGTCTCTCTCTCATAGGAGCCAGGGGAGAATGACCTGTCCCGGTAACTGGAACGGAAGGCAATGACAGCAGCTGACTTAACTTTGCTAATGCCGAACAGCAAGTAAAATTTGGGTAATGAGAATTCTGTTAGACTGAGCCTCAAAACTTGCTTGGTCTCTTCTGCAAGGGGAAAAAAAAGAAATAAAAGCATTTAAGATATTAATATTTTAATTATAAAATACCATATTTAATTTTAGATTTAGAAATTTGGAATATTGTATATAAAAATACACAATCATGCTCATGCTTACTCAATAAAATCTTGAGGTCATTATACTATTAGTCACTTAACCACAAATTAGTAGTAGTAATGCAGTATTATCAACTTACACTGTATATTTAGTTTATGATAAATACACACACAATAATTTTACTATATAGCTTGATATGGCACGAAGGTAATTTGTTCTTTTCAAATCATTACTTATGGGGCTAAAATAGCACCTTAGTGATAAGACATCATCATAAATAACAGTAAGTCTACAGCAGTTCAATGAAGTCAAGAAAGCACTTACCACTAAAATGAAGTTGTGAACAAGTACACAAGGAGTGAATGATGTTAATAACCAATCCATGTGTGGAAGCTCGAAGGGACAGTGGACCCGTGGCCACTAAGAAAGTCACAACATGGAAGAGGTAGGGGAGATGAGCTGCCACATCAAGGGAATTGTTGAAGGACAGCATCAGCATGTAGCGGGCTAGAATAGCAATGTCATCCCACATGAGATGTTGCTCTAAAGTTGGAGTTGGAGATAAGCAGGTCTTGTCAATTATTTTACACATTCTTCCAATAACCTATAAAGAAGAAAAAAAAATTAAAAACATGGGACTAAAAATTTCATCATATAAATTCAGTTTAACTTTAAAATAGTGAGTTACATAGCAACTCTCAAGATGGTAAAAACAGATATACTATGCCAAGGTCCAGAAGACAGGAAAAATGGTTACCTTACTTGAAACCAACTTCACATTTCCAGAAGCCAAAGCTACAGCAGTATCTGCCATCACCTCAGCTTTGATTGATCCCAAGCCACCTGTTGCACTGGTTTTGATGAAACTATCTAGCACAACATCAAGTAGATCTGTAATCTAGTGGAAGAGAAAAAATAACTTACTGTTTTTAACCCTACCACCAGCTTAATCTTCAACTGAAAGACACTCAAATTGCAGCTCAGCTCAGTCAATAGGACAATTCTGTTTTATCCTAGGCTTCCAACATACTAGATCTTATTACCTGCCAGTAAATGTAACTTGCTGTAAAACATCCAGGAAAAGATGAGGATATTCTCTTGACTCCTTCAGAATAAAATTAGCGCCCCAAATTTAAAAATCTGCATATTACTATCTTCATTCTCTCAGTATCTCTGTGCTCTTTAGAGATAATAATGTGTGGCCAATCCATTATTTTAAAATATACTGTAAGACATCAGAAGACTGTACAATTGGCTCTAAAATTATTTAGAGGATTTACAGCACTGTCTGAGTAAGAGACTGCTTCCTTACATGATTACAGATTTTTAAAACGTTATAACATCTCCTGTGCTACAATTATAAATGAAAGCAGATATCTCAAATAGCATCATTAAGAAACATTCATTGGCATCTGTAGTGTGCAGGGATTGGAATACATTTAAATAGTAGATGCTAGAAAAGACAATAGTTAAGTCTATATACCTATGCTATGGAAGGAGATCTGTGAAACATGCATTGCTATTTACAATTTCAAACCAGATTAAGGGACAGATGGGTGGGTATCTACATGTCTCTAAAGGAGGGAATGGTCTGCTCTGTAGCTATATTCCCAGTGCTTTGCACAAAGGATAAAGGAAATACTAGATAAATCTGTAAGTGAATTCAATACCTGCCCAAGACTTCCCCAGATTTTTGCTTGAATAGATGGGTACATCTGTTTCTCATTTATGGTCATTGTTATCAGCTTATCAAGAATAGCAGTAACTCTTTGTCGTTTGGCATCATCATTATGCTTACAAAAACGGACTAGGTTTGACAGCCACGGGGTCATATATTCCAAACAAAGGTGCTTCAATTCAATACCTGGGGGGACACACTCTGTTAGCATAGATGGTCAATGAGAATCACATCAATAATTATTTACTATAAAGACTGAAGAGAAGATATATAGTTAAGACCATTACCTAGAATTAGGCCTGTAATAAAGAGACTTGACAAATATATTTTTAATGATGAGAGGTTTAAAAAAAGATGATATGCAGAGAAAGCAGAGGACACTGTTATGTGCAGAGACCAGCAAGCCAAGTGGCGTTAAACCTAGGAGGGTAATCAACGGCTTGCTGACTGGCTAAGAGATCTGCTCAGTAGCAGGGAACCCTAACTGGAACAGGGATTTATGGCAAATTCTTATGGAGACCAAGAACCCAGACTCCAAAGGGAAGCCCCCATTAACCAGGGGTCGCAGAGAGGCTACACCCATTAGAACCTTGACAAATTAACAATGTTTGTTCCATTTAACCTAAACTGACCTCACTCTCCATTGGAGATTCTGTTAGTATTTTTCAGAAGGCAGAGAGAACCATGGACAACCCAATTCCACCAATAAAACATGGGATGATGGCTGACACCCAGGCAGGAGATGAACCACCCCTAAATTATAACATTTTGGGCCCAAATGAAACCTTTGAGGAAGTGGTGAGATGAACAGAGAGCTACCTTCACAGCAAGTCAGATAATGTATGAAAGGGTAATGGAGACAGACACCGAGGATACCAACACAGTCCAAAGCAGAAATCCAGAGACTCTTAAGATCTCAATATTAAAGCAGACTTAAAACTCACCTATCATGACTCAGGGATCTGAGTGGAAGAGGGGGTGGAAAGACTGTAAGAGCAATGGTGGGGGAGAATATCCAGAGACATTGTCCCCCTCAACAACAGCACACAAAGAAAAAGATGTCTACTTCTTGTATAATTCATAACCCCCTACCCCATGATCTGGTCCAGCAATCCCACTGAAGGCCCCAGTGGTTTGGGGATAAGGAGTAGGGAAATGGGGATACCAATACAGGACTTTCTCATATAATTTATCTAATTATTAACATAAATAAATTTTAAAAAAAGGAAAAAGATTAATTGGGGCCTGGGAAAAAGTAATGTTAAAAGCCTGAATTATTGTTATTCAATAAATTTTGACACTGTGGGGAAAAAAACCTAGTAAGCCAATTCTTGAAAGGTTTTATCTTATTTCTCCCCCTTTTAATGATTTCTCTTAAAGCTACACTATCAAATTTTATCCCCTTTCTAAAAGGAATATATGGTAACTGAAGAAAGTTTAGTAAAAGGAAAGATTTTCCATAAAAATGAAATTGGTATTAACACATTAGTGTATCAATTCATCTCTACTCGGGCTTTCAACTCTTGCAAGCAAGTGCCTTTAACCACTGAGTAACACTCCAGCCCTGGCTTTGAAATCTTTGTAGAGACAAAGTGTATTTATATGTGTGTTTTATGTATGTCACACACACATATAATCCCCCCAAACCTATCTGAGATTATTTACAGTCATAATGGCTTCATATTATTCCATTATATGGAGATCCAACAACTATTGTTTGACTTTTGGACGGTGTCTTTTTTGGCTATTAATTATTGCTATATTAAATTCCAAAGTAGTAAAAAAACCTATGACAACAGAGGTCATAACAGCACCTATTTTTGGTGAGGGGATGGTACTGAGAGAGGATTCCTCCTAGATACTGGAAATGTTCTATATTGTAATGTGGAAGTTACTTTCATGATATAGTCACATGTAAGAACTTAAGATCTGGGTACTGGCAGGGCATAGTGGTACACACCTTTACCCCAGCACTAGAGAGGCAGAGGTAGGAGGATCACTGTGAGTTCAAGCCAGCCCAGGACTACATAGTGAATTCCAGGTCAGCCTGGGCTAGAGCGAGACTCTACCTCAAACCCCCTCCCCCAAAAAATTCCAAGTACTTGAGTGATGACAAGATATACCTTAGTGTAAAAACATACACAAAAATAATCAATGATAAACATCATAACTGAGTTCTTTGGGGTAAATTCTAAGGAGCAGAGCTACAAGGCCAAGAGGTGTAAATACTTCTGAGGCTCTTGATAACCACTTCCAAACAGCTTTCTAGAAACATTGCTCTTGCCCCACAAACAACCATCAGTACTAGAAATAAATCATTTCCAACCTTATATGTCATCACTATTCTTTCAAAGTACATTTTTGTGATTTTATTAATGAACTTAAAAACATTCTTTTCTTAGCCTGATTTGTACGCTATTGTTGATTCATTTTTCTTACTAACCTACAAAAGCTCTTCATGATTAAATTAAATATTTTCTACATTTACTCCAAGATTATTTCCTAGGTTTAGATTTATCATTCACTTTTGTTTATTTTTTGAGAGATGTTCTGGAGTTTTAAGATAAATCTGTTCACTATTTACTTCACTACTATCACCTTTTTCTCATCCATCCTACTTAAATTGAGAGCAATTAAATACTTCTTTTGTGAATAGTTTTAGTTTTATATTCAAGTCTTAAAATACAGCCAAAGCTTTTTGTTATCATTGGCATAGATGAAGATTCTTATATGATTTACTCTTTTCCCTACCAGCCTGTAACACTTCTCCAGTCTGTTTCTGTTAAACTGATCTGATTACTGATCTTTGAACACTCAAATTTTAATTCCCATGCTATGATACTATGTACAGATGTTGAGACACTGATAACATAGTCTTTATTTTTTCAACATTTTCTTAGCTTTAGAGCCATGTACTTTCAATAGAATTTAAACTAATTTTGTAAGTTTTATTTTCATTCTCAGTTTTCTTAATTCAGTGACTACTTAGATGGAACTGTACCAAATTTCAAACAATCTGGGAAGAGCTGCTTATGCAGAAACACACCATGACTGTGCACTCAAATCTTTTCAAATATTAATACATATCAATAAAGCTTTATACTTTTGTTATTTTGGCAATCTTATATAATATTTCCATTTAATTTGCTTACTTGTGAGGGGAGAGAAAGAGGTTGGGGAGGGAGAGAGAAGGAAGGATGGGGGAAGAAATAGATATGGGCATACAAGAACAAACTCCAGTTGCATATACCATTTTGTGTATCCGGCTTTATGTGCACACTGGGGAATCAAACTGAAGCCATTGGGCTTGGCAAGCAAGCTTCTTTAACCCCTGAGCTGTCTCTCTAGCCCCCACCCTTAAACAATTTCTTATCAAGATTATACTCTTACATTTCTCAAATAATAATAATAATAATAATAATTTTAAAAAACCCACATTTGACCTGGTCTTGATAAACTGTTAAGTCTTTTAATTATCTAATACAGAAAAATCAAGAAATGTGATTAAATGTAGGGAAAAAAAAGGTGTATGTATTACAGGGCAAAAGAGGGAAGGAAATATCAGGAATGAAGCTGGGAGCAGATCAACATCTAAACTACTTACTATACATAGAGTACCAAGACGGACAGAGAATCCGTCTGGACCATGTATTATATGTCCCTGCATTTTCCATGAATTACATTTAATAAAAACCAAAGTACAAAGTTAACTACAGAAAAGAGAAATAACTACTTTCCTAAAATCAAGGAGACATGAAATTTTCTGCTAAGAAATGCCAAAACTCATTAAACTGAATTAATTAAGGAAATACTTTTAAGTAACCCAGAGACTTACATGCAAGGTACCAAAATCCTGCTACCTTGCTTTTACTGCCAGAATTCTGGCGGATTTCTCAAATTTCCTTCAAAGTTCCTTTTGTTACAGGATAACAGAGATTAAAAAAATTAGAAGAGACTTAAGTCAAACTATAATAAGTGAAAGATTTCATTGGTAAATTCTGAAACAAAAGGGTTTCTTTGAGTTTTCTTAGAATCATTTTTAGCATCAAAGAAAATTAATATTACTTACTAGATTTGCTAAATCCAGAAATACATTCTTCCAAAAATTCCAATGTGAGGTGTGGCTCATTGGCTGCTAGTGTCTTACTAATGGAGACAATGAAGAGGGTATTGTTGGCAGGGATGCACAAGCCCGAGGTCTCTAGTAATTGCCCTTCGATTTTTAAGTTAAAGGTACAGGTTAAGGCACACAGAAGATTATAGGCAGCTGACCTAGGAGAAAACAAAAAGGAAGTTGTTTTAAAACTTATTTTTTTTGTAATTCAAAATTTTTTCATAGCATACAATCTGTGATTCTATTATAAAACATGATTCTAAATTTTATTATCAATTAGAGATAAGATGTATATAAGCCCCAAATACCCCTTGACAGATTTTATTTTTCAAAAAGGGATATTCTTGACATCAACATCAGAAGATTACTGCGGGCTTCCTAGGGTAGCTGGGTGGAGGCCTTTCTAGAAAGACCTTTCCCATAAGGCAGGACAAATTTATTGTCTGTCCTAAGGTAGAGAAACAGAAAAAGATGTCAGAATAAGCCATATGTTATAAGTCAAGTAGAAACTCAGCTACTGGTCTCCTGTAAATCCAGTTAAAATGGGAATAAGAAATGAGGTGGCCTCTAATCAAATCAGAATGTTAGAATCTTTAAAGTCAGCATCCCTAGAATTTCTTTGTGTGTGTCCTACAAATTACACTACAAACTGAAGCCAAAACCAATTCACTATAATTCATATCCTACCATCTTTCCCTCTATGACTTCATTCTAGTATAACCACTGAGACAAAACAAAACAAAACAAACAAACAAACCCCCATTAACATCCAGGTTCTATTAGAACCAAAGATATATTTAAGAAGTCAGAAGAGAACCTTTAAAAACTTCAGGTTTCAGCTGAGAGGCTTACCTAACACATCCAAGGCCTAGGTTTAATTCCTAGCATCTGTCCCTCAATTCTGCTGAGACACTGAGACACACACACACACACACACACACACACACACACACACACACACAAAGACCACCTCCACTCCACATACACAACAACCCACAACCCCCTCCCCAACACACAAAAGACCACCTTCCACTCCACATACACAATAACCCCCAACATACACCGCTCAGGCTAATTTTTAAAATGCAGCTAATGAAACAGTTGGACTACTCAGTTTGCCTTGAATGGTTTTTCCCTGGGATGGCATGCTTCACTAAGAAGTTGTCAGCTTGCTTTTGTTTCACTAAAAAAAGGTATAAATTCACTCAAGCTACTAATAGCGAGGAGGTCTTTAGCATTCTTTGATAAATAAGTTGGAGGACAGACACAACACTGTGGCATAAACCTATAATCCTAGTACTTAGGAGGCTGAGGGAGGAAGATAGCCAGTTCCAGGTCAGCCTGGGCTAGCTACATGGCCAAGATCTTGCCTCTAAATCCAGAAAATCCAAATAAACAGCAACAATAAAAAAACTGTTTTGAACTAAAAAGTAAAGGCAGGGTTATAACTCCATTTTCTTCCTAAAACGGGGATACTAAATAAGTTATCATTTTTACCTATGTTTGTTATCTTTTACTAACTCCTACAAATTTTAAGTCATACTACTCTGACACAAGTTTTGCACTCTGTATGAGTTATAAAGAACTGGGCTTCCTCAACCTGAGATAACTAAAACTAGGTGTACATAAAATTTTGTGTACCATTTCTGAGAGTGTAAGACCACATGAGGCCCACCCAGATTATGAAATCTTTTTTTTTAATAAAGGGGAATCTGCAACCCTAAAAGACCCACTACAAAACCTGGTTATCCTCTATGCTAAGAAACAGTTTCTGAATCTAAGAATTAATACAGGCTGAGTATCTCTAATCCAAGATGCTTGGGACCAGATATATCTCAGAGTTTGGAGTTTTTCAATTTTTGGAATATTTTCATAAACTTCACAGAATGAACATCTCTATTCAAAACTCTGAAATGTCTTGAAATATGAAATCTTATGAGACTTCACAAGTCACTCAAAAAGTTTCAGATTTTGAAGCATTTTGGATTTCAGACTTTCAAATTGGGGATTCTCAACCTCTATCAGTAAAAATCCTGGTATTCCCAATGTACTTGAGACAAAGAATTTTCCTGGCATAAAAGGAGCAGGAAGAAAAGGGACATAGGATACCAAGAGACTTTGACAAGGAGGTAGAGGAAGGCAGGAGAAAAATATTATTTACTAAGTACAAAGTATTTACTATGTGCTGAACTATCCTACCACATATCACTTATTAAACTTTTATAAGTATTATTCCCCTTATATTACAAATAATGAAATTAGAGCTGTGCCCAAAATCATATATGGCAAGAAAGTAACAGATATGGATTTAAATCAAACAACTAACTCCACAGGCATGCACTTTCCACATTCAGATTCTCATCATGAAGTCTAAACCAACCCAAAATTATGCTTAGCCCCAATGACCTTGACATATGTCTCAAGATTTCATTCAATGGCTGGGGATGTAGCTCTGTGGCAGAGTGCTTGACTAGCCTTGTGTACCCTGGGTTTGATCTCTAGGGCTGCCAGAGGTGGGAGGGAGAGAAGAAAGGAGGAAAGGAAAATTTCCTTTCAGAATCCTACTGAAGTGGCATAAATGTAAAGTATGCAATAATGGTTCTTTGAGTCACTGAATATCAGCCTTCCTTTCTTAAAAATTGGCAATTTGGGGACTGGGAAGATGGCTCAGCAAGTAAGAACAAGCATGAGGACCCAATTTTGATCCTCAGCAACCACCAAGCCCAGCTTCCTTCATGTTTTTACTCAAGAAGATTCTGTCATCATTTGGAATATATTCAAGGCTAACTATAGGTGACACATCTTGACTGGATCTTGTCAAGTTGCAAATACTGACAATGTAATTTATGGATTAAGCCAATTCTGACAAGCATTTGAAAGACAATCTTTTTGAAATATGACCTAAAATACTTAGGTCATTTGGAAAAATAAACAGGCAAGAAAAGGAAAAGAAATGGTGGATTATATCTAGACTTTGAGAGGAAAACGTATCAAACATAAAAAGGATACTGGCATAAAACAGAAAGGGCTAAAGTATAGCTTAGAGGCACACACACATGCGTACAACACACATGCTACACACGTACACAATTTTCTAATAGTTTCTGAATAATATCAACAAAAAGACAAACTGATTTATCTATTAGTAAACTTCACAGCTATACACTTTTAAACATGGGGAGACTTAAGATAAATCATAGGAGGAGATACCCTTAATATAAGGGTAAATTTTTTAGATAAGAATATTTTCTTTTTGGGGGGGTGTTTTAAGGTAGGGTCTCGTTCTAGCCCATGCTGACCTGGAATTTACTATGTAGTCTCAAGCTGGCTTTGAACTCACAGTGATCCTCCTACCTTAGCCTTCTGAGTGCTGGGCCTAAAGGCATGAGCCAGCACGCCTGGCAAGAATATTTTCTTTAAAAAACAAAACAAGGGCTGGAGAGATGGCTCAGTGGGTAAGGCACTTGCCTCCAGTGCCTAAGGCCCCGGGTTCAATCCCCAGGACCCACATAAGCCAGACCCACAAGGTGGTGGCCTTGGTGCATTCTCTCTCTATCTCTCTCTGTATCTCTGCTTGAAAATGAATAAATAAAATATTTTAAAACAAAACAAAACAAAAAACTCCCCTCCCCTCAGATACACAATCCATTATGTAGTCTTTTTTAGTCGAAAGTTTCCTGGTTTAGAGTGAATCACCCTGTTCAGAATTTCACAGTTCATGTGAATACCCCATAACTTGATGAGCTCACACTGGCTCACCAACACAGTATGCCTTCCAATTTACAGTATTAAGAGGCTGTCTTAAAAGCTTATTAAGTAGTTTCATTTTAAAAGCAACAAACCCTGAATAAAATTGAAATGAATTTAAAAAAAGAACAAAAAACCTACCGCAAACTAGGGTCTGAACTGCCTAAATTAAGTAATGCAATATTGAGCAGTGTCCCAGGAACATCTTTTGGCCGAATCTTGGTATGCTGAGGGATGGAGTCAGGCTGTGACAGCTCCCAGCGGGTCCGGATATGAATGATAGACTGGACGATGGCTTCACATTCCTGGTGCATGAAGGTGAGCGGTGTGCCCTGGTTGGCAATGGTTAAGGTGAACTGGTTCTCATCTACTAGGCAGATCTCTTCAATTTCCGAGGCATAATAGATATCATTTAGAAAGACGGATTGCCCCAAGACTTTTGTTCTTTCTGCTGAGGTTACTTGAACAGCAGTAGAACCAACCTGGAAAGTGGTGGTAAGGGGTAGAGTACAGAATTAAATTCCATTATGTAGAATTCTCAGAGGCTTCAAAAACCAACTCACCTACCTAACATACCTGCCATTTAAGGAATTACTACCATTATGTATCAAATAGCTTTAATAATTATTGTGATAAATGCTCTCAAAAGAAACTGAATATATCAGAAAAAACCCTCAAATTTTCTTTTAAGAAAAAGGCCAAGAATCCGATAGACCAATACTGAAGGGTCACACTCATTCTGCAAAATCCATGAACTTATCTGAAGCCCCCACTAGGTAACTGCCATTTTCCTTGGGTGGACAGTGAAGCAAACTGCCCTCTCGATAGTGCTCTTTGGCCCCCAGCCCAGCCTAGTGTCTTTAAGTGTGCACTTCCCAGATTCTGCAGGATCGTGCTAAGGACAGAAACCTTGGACTTAACTGATACTGGATCTACAACTATGAGGATGCTTATGGCAGTCAGAATATGATCTGATTAGTAAAGAAAGGCGAAGTTTACCTTAATTGAAACTTTGGTGTCTTTGTGAGCTAGTTTGAGAGCATTGTGGAACACCTTTAAGTCCTCTTCCAAAGCCAAGGTGGCAGCAGGTAGCTTCTGCTGCTCATGTTCTATGTGCTCGGCAAGTTTCCCAGGGCAGTCTATGAAAATGAGCCTTTTGCTGCCCTTGAGACCGGTCAGCAGCCGCTCATGATACTTGGTGTACTCCCTGACCCAGGAGTTACAGTTGTAGATATACACTGCAGAGACGTTGTCATAAGCAAAGCCAGGAAAAACAACAAACCATTTGGAAAGAAAGTCCGTTTTAAAGCGATTACTAGGTCCAGTATGGGTAAGGTCCACTACAATTTCATATGGCTTTGCATAATATGGCTTCAAAGTCAGCAAGACATGGTATATAAGCAAATCACCATTGATTTGACCAGTTTTGAACCTGAGGAAGATGACAAAAGATAAAGACTTAACAAGAGTTATGAATAAAACGAACGAAATGTAAATATATTGCCTTTACTTTCTGATTCTACAACAGAAATATAAAGTAATTATTCAAAGTCTAGATTCATGTTTATGCCAGCTATTTTTTCTAATCATTTTATTTATTTATTTATTTGCAGGTAGAGGAGAGAGAGAGAGAGAGAGAGAGAGAGAGAGAGAGAGAGAGAGAGAGAGAGAGAATGAATGGGTGCTCCAGGGCCCCATTCTCCAGCTGCTGCATATGAACTCGTGCTACTCTGTGTATTTGGCTTTACGTGGGTGCTGGGGAACTGAACCCAGATTGTCAGGCTTTGCAGGCAAGTGCCTTAACTACTGAACCATCTCTCCAGCTCATATCAGCTATTTTTTAGACACTGACAATAAGCATAAAGTGACAAGGAAGAGACACATCTCTACTTCAAAAGTTTATGAGCAAAAAAAAAAAAAAATTGCCTCCCAGTCAAAGTAAAAGGAAGACAATGGGCACTGGTGGTTGGCTTCTGGGCACACCTTGACCAGAAGTAGGTTCTGTAATGAACACAAGGCTCAAATTAGAATAATCAAGCTAGAGGCCCCATTAAAGGACTAGCTTAAATTGTTGAGATTTGAGACCCACCTCTCAATGTTATAAATAAAAAAAGCATATACCCCTGGGACTTGCTAACCCTTATCTTGGGATATAAAGAAAAAGCCTAACTCAAAAATTAAAGAGGAGCTGAGAAATGTCTTCATTCTGGGGACTTGTCCATATCATCTAAGCCCCTAAATATAGATGTTTTCCCCATTGTCAGATTTATTCCTAAACTATTCAGTTGTGTTTTTTGAGGTAGGGTCTCCCTCTAGCCCAGGCTGACCTGGAGTTCACTATGGAGTCTCAGGGTGGCCTCAAACTCATGGCGATCCTCCTACCTCTGCCTACGAAGTGCTGGGATAAAAAGCATGAGCCACCATGCCTGGCTGAGTACTATTTTTTCACGAAGCCAGATCAGGTTATAGGTTGTTTACAACTGAAAGAACACTAGTCAACAGGAGTAGCAATGTTGAGAAAGTCCTAAAGAATAAGTACTAAATTTTGAAATCCAAACAGCCTGTATCAACCTGGGCCCAGTGTTTCCTATGTTTGATTAATCTGGTGACAGTATTAAGATAAACACCTTTATGTCAGAGTTTTTAATCTTGGTGGAAGGGAATAAAATAAAAAATATGACAAGTTTAAATGTACAGACTGAGCATCTCTAATCTGAAATCTGATTCTACAATCTTTCTCCCTGCCAACACAATACAATGCCACATGTGAAAAACTTCCTACCTGATTTCATGTGATAGGTTGTAGTGAAACCACAGATACACCAAAAATATAAGAATGAGTATAAAGTATATAAGAAACAAACGAATTCTGTGTTTGGCTTTTACTTTCATCAACTCAATAATCTCATGTGTATGTTTGTGTGTGTGCATACACCAAAATCTGAAAGCAATGTATCATACAATCCCAAATACTTCTAGACTCAAGCAGTTTGGATAAGAGATGTACAGCCTGTATAATATAGAATGTATCATTTGTCAAAGAAACTGCAGAGAAAAATACTGCTATGAGGTTCAAAAGAGGAGTAGTAATACAACCTGGATAGTAAATGAAAATGACACAGAATACATACTGAAGATTCAGTGGTTGAATCTGGAATGGGGGATTTAAACTAAACAAGAGGAGGGGAGCAAGCAGCCTCATGCAGAGAGGTCAAGTGAAAAAAAAAATAGGGGACTAGATATGTTGCCAAATAGTTAGTGTAGCTGAAATGGAGGAATCATGCAGGGAAGCTTTAAGATAGCTGGAAACATAAGTAGTGGTCAATTTATGAAGGGACCATAAATGCTCAGCTGAGGGCTTCAGTTTTTTCCTAGAGGTTGAATATTTCTCACAATATATTCTGTGGATTACCAGTATCATAATCAACTATGGCATTTTATAAAAAGAAAACGTCCTCGTACCAGCTTAGGCCCTACTAAACTTGAGTATGTGTCTGGGGTTTGGAATTTTTCTTGTTTTTAAACAGCTTTCTCATATGATCTTTACACAAACAAATATTTTTGAACCACTGCTGGAAGTATTAGAATTTTATTTAATTTTTTTTATTAAGAAAAAGGGATATGGGATAGAGAGATGGCTCAGTGGTTAAGGTGCTTGCCTGCAAAGCCTAATGACCTGGGTTCGATTTCCCAGTACCCATGTGAAGCCAGATGCACAAAGTGGCGCATATGTCTGGAGTTTGTTTACAGTGACTAGAGGCCCTGGTGCACCGCCCATTCTCTCTCTATCCCTCTGTGTCTTTCTCTCTGCTTGCAAATAATATAAATATTTAAAAAAAACAAAGAGGGTGTCAAAGAAAGTGTTATATACAAGAAACATGAACATGCTGGGGATAGTAAAAGGGTATTATGTGGTCTAATAAGGATCTAAAATACTATGGTGACAGTAAAAATAGGAGAGAAGAAATCAATCCATGAAAATGAAGAAAGGCCCAATCCCATCCAGTTGACTGACAGGATCTGATGAAGGGCAAACCCCTGGGATAAAAGACACTGCTATCACTCACAGAGACAAGGAGATCATGAGGGGCAATTGTTTTTGCAGGAAAAAAAAAATCCATTTAGATATGTTAAATTTGAGATGATGAACCTTCAGGACATCTGAAGGTGTGTCTATGCCCACTGTACCAAAGCCCTGCCCCGTATGTATATTTACTAGATATTTTCCAAATCATTGTCACAGTTCCAAATTTGAAATGTCAGTTATGTGTATAATTGATTCTATTACCTGATAAAGAAGGAAAGGAAGGATTCTATATTCATGTTTCCAAATCTGTGTGTGGCATACAAATAAAATTTTTCAAGCCACATTAAAGATGAAGTGATAGTAATGAATCACTCAAAAGCAGGTGGCAGGCACAAATAAACAGCAAAAGTCAAAAGGAATGAAATAGAAACCCCTCCCTGCAGTGGAGGCGGGGTTTGTTCTACAAAGCCTCTTGTCATCCCTGTGGCCAACTAGATAAGTCGGAGATTTTGCCCACCCACCCCCATGTGTTTTTGAGCCTCAGTGGAAAGGAAACGAGTCATCTGTGGTTTGGTTTTAAAAGTGGGAAGCTAGCTGCACATATCCTTTTTTTTTAAACTGCGATTTAAGTTTTATAGTCTTCAAATTACTCAACTTTAAATAAGAAGCAAAGAAGTGGTTTATTAAAATAACTTTCTAATCAGATTCTAAGCATTTTGTAAGGTAGGTCATACATGTGGTTTTTCTTATTTCTTTTCTCTTAAAACTTTGTTCTGATTAGTGTTCAAGAAAGTACTTCCAAAGAGTATAAATCTGACTAACAAAATAGAATCATGTTTCTGAAAATATATGCTGTTTCTTCTGTCCTATTCTATAAAATTATGTAATAACATGAACAGCTATGACTAGAAAGACTTACAAATGTTAATCTGTTGGGATTATGAAGGATCTGGGTTTGGATTCCAAAAGTGAATTGAAATTTAAAACTTTTTATTTTTTAGAACATTAATTTATTGCTACTAATGCTTAGACATTATAAATTTGACTGAAAATGACCACAGGGGGAATGGTGGGGGTCTTGATACTACTTGGCCTTGTGGCATAAATTAGAGATGAAGAAACAACCTCATTGCTCTTGGGCATTTGTAAGGAAGAGAGAGGCTCATTTTGTCAGCACTTGTTTATCTGGCTCAGCCGTACATCTGCCAAAGACAATCAACAGCGGCCCATTATCTGTCCCATGGTAAGCACTACTAAAATGTGCACGAACACAGTGATGTGTGCCACACTGGGAAGGAACTAATATGACAAGAAGAGCCCATTTTCAATCATTTTAGCATTAAATGGAGAAGTCTAGTTTAGTAGAAAAGGATGGGATGGAAACTACTTGATGATTCACTTTAAAGTATTTCTTTTTAAAAATATTTTATTATTTATTCATTTTTCAAGCAGAGAGAGAGAAAGAGAGAGAGAGAGAGAGAAGGAGAGAAGGGAGAGATAGAGAGATAGCACCAGGGCCACCACCTTGTGGGTCTGGCTTATGTGGGTACTGGGGAATTGAACCAGCAGCCTTAGGCACTGGAGGCAAGTGCCTTAACCGCTGAACCATCTCTCCAGCCCCTAAAGTATTTCTTTTTGTGAAAGAAACATGAAGTATTCAAAGATTTCTATTATTCAACTTGAAAATCGAAGCAGAATACTGTTATAAAATCAGTGCACTGTGTCTTTAACTGTCTAGTAATAATCATGAGTCAAACAGTAATCCTGACCCGAGAGCATCAAGTATGCTGTTTTCCTCCCTACTAGTAATATGAAATAATACTTCAGGTTACTTTCCAGTTAGCATCACTTACAAATACTACTTTTGTCTGTATAATTCAACACATCAGATTAACATTAGTTATTTTAGTCTTTCAATAGCATACAAATGTTATCTAATGACAAATTCTTACTTCTAAATAAGACTGCTGCTCACAAGCATGACTAGCAGAGAAGCACCTGTGCACCTGGGAATGGTTGAGAGACACAGAATCTCAGGCCCCATCCTAGATGTGCAGAATTTTTTGGAAGAAAAAAAGACTCCCATACACACTCCAATATGAAAATACTTTCTATAAAATATATGGGGTCCTTAACCATGTAATTTCATTTAATAATCTCAGAACAATCTATTGTTTGCTTTTAGTTCTTTCAAAAAAACTTCCTCAGGACAAACTGGCATATCATTATAAAGGAGACACCTCACAGACGATGATAAATTCATCCTGCTAGATTAGCAGTACCTGGAACATATACGACAGTTCAGTTAAATCTCTAAGCACATAGTGGATAATGAAAGTTAAGGGCAGAACTTACTCCCCTTTTTGTACTGATTTTTTTTGTACTTTTCTTCTTTGAGAAAAATCCAAATCTTGGCTTGTCTGTGTGCATGTGTGCACACATTGGGGGTAGGTGCTGGGGCCCCAGGTATGCTCAGCACTCTCCACCTCTGAGCTGCATGCCGGGCCACTGATCTCAATGTTGTGCCTAAGTCCCTAAGGTCCAGATAATCTTTTTCCTTCTACTGTATACTTTCTTTTATAGATTCATGTCAAAGCTATAGTTACAAAATGACAAGAAATAATGCTAACTTTAAACTTTTGAGTTGAGAAGAAATCAGTCCCCTCTGCCCTCTGGCCCGATTTTTAGGTTGAAACAAACAAGTAAGCAAGCCTTTGCTTTTTACAAAGTCATAAAGTCATAGTACATAGTAGGGGGGTCTCTGTGAATTCAAAGCCAGCCTGGGCTAGAGTGAGACTCTGCTTTGAACAAAAGCAAACCAACAAAATTACCACAAAGTCACAGTACATTATGGGATATATGATATGTACGGGATACATATCATAATTGGTGTCTGCTGGTGTGTGTGGGGGGAAGAACTACCATCATAAAAATGTTTCCACAAATATTGGGAATATATTTTTAAGTACTGCTTTAAGTGTCAAATACCCAAGAACAATGAACACCTTAAATTCCCATTTGTGGTACATTTTTAAAAATTTCTATTCCTTTCTTCTCTCCCTCTTCCTCCCCCCAAAAAAGAGCCACTTGTGACTTCATATATCAAACGGAACTTTAAGGGCACTAACACATATATATTACTTGGAGGGTGGGGAGTTTCAACAACAATGATCCTTAAATGAAGAATCAAAAACATAAAAGTAGAAGTATCTGGCTCAATGCTGAGATCTAGTATGCTTCAGTTTAGCATCTAAGTGCAAAGAGAAATTAAAATGTTTCTTTATACATACTCTAAGGACAGGAATAAGAATTCAGTTGAGGTGAAATTCAATAGCAAATGTTAGATGAGTCTGGGTTTCCTTGCAACATCAACTGTAGTCTTTTTATTACAATTTCCAAAACCAGGAGCCATACTACTGCAAACTAACAACTGATATTGTCTGAACAGATTGCCGGTATCCTCACGGACATGGAGCACAAAGGACAGTACCTGCATCTTGCCTTTCTGATGACAGCAGCTTTTGCCTTGTTGCCTAAAACAAAAGCAAACTATACACATTTGTGGGCTAACAATACTATTTGGGATTCCGTTATTCAAAACCACACCAGCAGACATCAAATTGAAAGCAACCCAAACCTGGAAATGGATTACAAAGTTCATTCTACAAACACGCCTGAAAGAACCTCATCTTCTAGCACTGTATCTTTAAGTCCTATATCTGCACAGCAGTTCTCCACACCTTATGTTGTAAAGAACAGTCCTCCCACAGCAGGGAGCACTGCAAGTACAAGTTCAAGTCCCGGTGAAGTTTTAAAGAAGGATGTCTGTGAGGAAAACCACAACAACATGGCCATGTTAATTTGCTTAATCATAATTGCAGTGCTTTTTCTTGTCTGTACCCTTCTATTTCTCTCAACAGTGGTTCTGGCAAACAAAGTCTCATCTCTCAGACGGTCAAAACAAGTAGGCAAGCGCCAGCCTAGAAGCAATGGTGACTTTCTGGCAAGTAGTGCGCTCTGGGCTGCTGAATCAGACACTTGGAAAAGAGCAAAACAGCTCACAGGGCCCAACCTAATGATGCAATCTACTGGAGTGCTCACAGCAACAAGGGAAAGGAAGGAAGAAGGAGGAACTGAAAAACTTAACTAGCAGAAGCCTTAGGGAAGGAAGGCAGGGCAGCATGCCGGTCAGATGATCTAAGATGCAGAGTGTAGTTAAGCACCAAACAGACCAGAAGGTGAGATGTATGCTGCCTAGATCACTTAAACTGTGCATGTGTTTGATATTGTCAAAACTAAATAAAACAACCATGCAGCTGAGGAAACTAATAGAAACAGCAAGAGTTAACTAAATATTCCCTCTTCAGCAACAGTGGAAAAGCTTTGTCTGAATGTCATTCAATTTTGAAGAGCTTTAGTATGTCCTTAGAACCAAAACTATGCCTTGATGTCTAACAAGTCTAATTCCTAACATTTAGAGCTGAAGTGCATGCTATAAAGGTGCCTTCTTGCTGGGTGGCAGAATCCCAATTTTAGGCTACATTCTTTCATCTTTACTTAGGGCACAAATAAGAAGGTGCTTTTCTACTGTACATTTTAAATTAAAACTTAATTTTGTACAAAAATTAAAACTTACTAGAATAAAGCTGCCCATGTGTGCAGGCATTCACTTGTCTTAGCAGACATGAAAAGAATAGGTAAGAGTACAGCATAGCTAACAAGATGAGATTCACAGGCAGATCAAGCTAAGCATAGATATAAAGAAAGAATTTACTGCTTTAGAATAGTAACTGGGGGAGGGGAGATTGCTCAGTGGTCAACGGGGCTTACCTGCAAAGCCTGCTGGCCTGAGTTTCATTCCCCAGTACTCACACAAAGCTAGATAAACAAAGTAGTGCATGCATCTGGAGTTCATTTGCAGCAGAAGAGGCCCTGGCATACTTATAAAGTCGATCAGTCAGACAGTCTGTCTCTCATAAGCAAATATAAGTATTTTTTTAACAAAAAGAAAGAATATAATCTGTTGGACTGGAGAGATGGCTTAGTGGTTAAGTGTGCTTCTTGTACAAGCAAGAGGGCCCAAGACTGAACAAGTTTAAATCTTCCAAACCCATATACCAGCTATGGCTACACATGCCTGTAACCCTAGTTCTGTGGGGGAGGAGAGACAGGAGATTCACTGGGCTCTTGAACAGCAAGCTCCAGATCCATGAGAAATCCATCATAAGGAAACACAGGCAAATGCACAAAAGGAGTGTTACACATGTACATACCGTATCACACATACTACACACTGTAAAAAATAAAATAACATTTGTTGTTTGTATAAATTATTGCTTTTTAAATAACAAACACCTGTTAATTATGGTAATAATTCCAGTAAAAAGCTAAAAATACCAAGTCTGAGGCCAGCCTGGGTTGCACAGTGAGTCTCTGTCTCAAACAATAACAAAAAGTAAAAACAAAAATATTGTTTCCATTTGAACATCAAGAATACTAAGTAACTTAATAAATGAGCAACTTTCAGACAAGCACCTTTAACTGTAGAGATATAACTTTAACTTGCCCAACCTAAATGGGCAAGTTTCATTTTTATTTTCTTTTTTTTTTCATTTTTATTTTCTAGTGTGACATAAGCATAGGAAAGGAGGGACATGTGTGCACACACAGCTTTGGATCAGATTTGGGAAACAGTACACTTTATGTAAATGCTTATTCTTTTGAAGCAATTAGATATGATCTTGCCACCTATTACCCCACAAGGGCTCTCCTCTCTCTTCCAAAAAATTGTCTTTTGTTAATAATGTAAACAAAAATGCTGGAAAGTTGGGAGTCCCAGAGCTCTCTATACTACCCCTTCCCTTTTTACCCCCCCCCCCCTTACCACCTGGCCATGCTAGACCTGGGACTCTGGGACTGCCTATATTTCTGGGTTTAAGAGGAAGGAAGGCCATTTTCTCCTAACCCTCCCTCACAGAGCAGTTTCTCTTCTCTCTACAAAACCCTCTCCATGGCCCCTCATCTCTCACTTTTTGGCTCTCCTGTTCCAGGCGAGTGTTTCCCCCTTCCCTCTCTCCTCTTTTCTTCTCTCTCTTTCATGCACACAACTCTCTTCTCTTTCACATACTTTCTCTCTGGCCCCTTCTCCCTCTTCCCCTTTACAATAAAGTCTTAGTTTCAAGAAACTGTCTGTCTTGGTCCTTCCTCCATTGTGAACCCTGAAACCTGACACACTGTGGTAATATGATGCCCTCCCTGAATAAATCCTTGTCAGAGAAAAGTAAATTGTAAAAGAAATTAACTAGAAACCTAATTTTATATTAAACATGCTAGTCAATTATTTTCTAATCAAACTGTAGGTTTTTATGTACTTTAGGGATATTTATAATCACCAATCATCACTTGGCTATTAGATACACATTCAGAGAATGATACCGTCTAATGACACCACTTCACAATTAAGCAGAGCAGTCACTTTCCAAACTTGACAGGTTTCTAAAGATAGTTGGTAAGATGTCATCAACTTCAAAATTTCTAAGCTGCCTTTGAACAAAAACATTTTTATTTTCTACCCTTAGGAATAATGGTTTCTTAGCTTAATTCTGGGATTTAAAACTGGTAATTAAAAGCTTTATAACATCAGGGCTTGGTGGTACAAGCTGTAAGAGCAGCATTTGGGAGGCTGAGGCAAGAAGACTGCAAGTTCAAGACCAGCCTAGGCTACATAGTAACACCTTGTCTGAAAAAGAGTAACAAATACCCCTTTTCCCCAAACAAAAAGAAAACATTACAACATGTTTTGGTTTTAAAAATATTTGATTTATTTAGTAGCAAAAGGGAG